>JACXGI010000599.1:107645-121878 GCA_016801175.1 Esox masquinongy
TTCAAGAACCAAATGACATCACTTTTCTACATGCAGGGCTACAGCTGGCCCGAGCGCCATCGGGTGATCTCAGATCTCAGACTACACTCAATCACCCAATTAGGTCTCGTGTTGGAACAATGAGGCCCCCTCGATCCATTTGGACCCGGACACTGTGTCAGTGGTTCAGTGTCAGTCATTCCAGGGAGAGAATACTGGAAAATCCCTGGCAACGTAGTCACATTCATAACAGCTTGGTTTGTTTTGTCTTCCTGGTTTGTTGGAAGGAACAAGACTTACTGAAGTAATTATAAACAGCCAAGGCAGTGTTTAGAGTGCAAAAAAATCAAAGATGCAGCGTGAATTATAAAGACACTGTGAGGCGCTTACTGGAAAAAACTGTTAAACTTACTCAATAGCAACCAAATTCAGTACAGGATAAAACCGTTTACACTTTGAAGAATCTAAGGCACTTTCTCTCGCACAATGGTGAAAGGCCTTTGTTTTAGCTGCTACTGCCAAGCTAAACAAGAAAAATGCACCAAAGCTTTGGGACTCCCTGGCCTTCTTCAGAATGAATGCAGACACGCCTGATAGTCGAAGTGTGTTGGTCTGTTATTATCTTTGCTATGTAACAGCTGATGAAATAAAGGCTTAACTTTTCCAGACACAGTGCCTTAGAGTATTATGTTTTTCCACAGCTACAACTTCATTTGGTCACTTCACTGTAAATAAGTGTTTGAGCACTCAGGTCTTTTTCATGCTTACACAGAAAATAAATTCCCCAAAATGAGAATATGTGAACAATGTCTAATGATTAGAAAGTGTCACATGCTTTTAGCTGGAAGAACATTAAAAACAGAAAGACTTCAGTCAGTGTTCAGATTTAATATTTGAATCCAGCGGGAAAATGGATTTTGATTTTGACCATTACAGCAAAGTGTTGCAGGAAGTCACGTTGTAGTAAATTAGCTTTCTTTTTCCGTCAAATTTCTGGATCATTTGCAAACTGCCCGTAATCATTATTGTCCTCAAAGCTCCCTTTGTTTTGGCATCTAGCCAGCACCTGTTTTTCAGGTAACCCAACATGCCTGAGTTAATACACTTGACATTATCAGCGTGTTCCTCACACCACACCGCACCACACCACACCGCACAGCACAGCACGTTCGGGACTTGCCTCTGTCGTGGATTTTCTCATTTCACTAACCAGCCGCGTCATTAGATTATGTTTGAATATTCTGTGTATTTTGTTTTCCGACCGTGGATCAGCTTCCCATATAGGAGTCCTAGCCTTTGGCATTAGTAGGGCCAACACAGATCTGTCTGAGGACCAGCATCTAGAGGCAACCTCGCCCCTGTGGCCCTGCTGTGCCACCGTAACTGCCAGCCGGTGTTTTATTTATCCAAGCCGGCGTCTGGCGGCGTTGATAAGAGAGATTGATTGACTGTGACAAAGTGATGTGTCACGGCACTTTGGGTCACTCCACTAATAACCTCCACTTCCTCCCCCCAGTCATGACACCACACCTGAACTGTCCAGCAGATACAAGCTGATGGCGATCAGGCAGTGAGGGGGGACGCTCCCACAATGCTGAGAGCACAACAGCCACGGAGAAAAATGGCATCTGAAACCAGGGGCATAACCCCACCACTGTTTAAATCCTCGATCCTTTTTCTGTACTGTTTGTTTAAATATTTTTATCCCTGCTTACACTTCGGTAGAGCACCTTTAGGCAATCCTTTGACCCAGATTCTTGGCAAAAACACTTTCTCGGCAGGTTTCCAAAAATAAATAAATACGTCTTGGCATGTTTAAAGTTTACATTTAAATAATGTTTCCTGCTTTGTTTGAATTCAAAGTCATGCAGCTTATAGCCTACAATCCCATCTAAGTCTACCAGACACAAAGGATAAACTTTCACTTTCATCAAAGCCCCGAATCGAGCTTGAGCTCCAAAATAGCCTAGTGCCTGCAACCATCAGCCCTGCCGACAGGGACTACTTCTGTGGCGTTAACTTCCACCGGGCAGCGCTGACATGTCATTAGTGGCACGTACGGAGAACAATGACGAGTAGGAGATTAGTTTACCGTTGCAGAACTGCAGCAGAGAAGAAGTATCGTAGAGGCTGCTGTAGCTGGAAAAACCGTCCTCCATTCTGGACCTCAGTCGTGCTCCTCCACTCCCAACTCCCTTGTCCCCTCTCCCCTCCCGCGAGTCCCTGTTACTTTCGCTCGCTTGCCACCTCCGATGCTCTTCCTCCATACAACATCCAGTTTTCTCGGGTCACGCTGCCAGTGTCAGTTACCATGGCAACCCATTCACTCTGATTATGTCATGTGAACTCAAGGTTCTCAAACGGTCCCGAAGGAGTTGCCTAAAACAGGGAGAGGAGTGAACACCTCCGGGAGAAGTTTAAACAGGTCGTCTTGCTCCTCTTCACCCTTCTTCCCTCTGTCTTCCCTGTCGTCTCTCAACTGCCAGCTGTCTGGCGTAACCGTGTGCTGATCTCCACAAGAAAAACAGCTTTGAGAGGCTTGAGCTGTAAGTGGAGGGCTGGCAGCAGTGACTGTGTGTTTGCGAGAGAAGGAGTGTGTGTGTGTGTGTGTGTGTGCGTTTTAGTGTTTGGATAATGCCTTGGACAGCCTTGCATGGCCCGGCCTTTCACTGACTGGGAGAGCAGTGGGGGTTGGGCCTATTTCAAAACACAGATCCTCCCCCTCGCCTAGAAAAGACAGAGAGAGAGAGAGAGAGAGAGAGAGAGAGAGAGAGAGAGAGAGAGAGAAGATGAAAAACAGAAGCAGAGAGCCTCTGATCACTAGGAAGAGAGTAAGGACATAAAAGGGACACAAGGAAAAGTAAAATGTTTGTAGCTGGTAGAAGGAAATAAACGAGAGAGATAATATTCAAAGTAACAAGTTGATATAGTCACAGTATTTTATTGTTCAGCTCCTCTGGCTTGCTGCCAGCAACCATTCAGTGAGGAAAATAATTCCAAAGAGAGTTTTTTTGTTGTTTGAGGGAAAACTAATGGATAATAATAAATGTTCAAAAGGGTATTTCTCAGTCTCAAAAAGAAGAAAGAATGAAAATCCATCCATTCAGGGGAAAAACGACATAGAGGGAACACATAAAAGATAAAAGTCTGAGGCAAAGACTATATGCGAACAGCTCCCCAGTTAGCACTGAGTTCAATGGTTTCACATAGAAATCCATAAAGTAGATTTTCAAAACATGCAGCACCCTCGAAGAGGCAGGACAAGAAATCACGTCTGCTCTTTTCATTAGAATTCTATCTGCAACGCTCTACCTCATTTGCCCCTGAGTTAGACTGAGGCGGAGAGGGATTTTGACCAAAGGTCTGACTACAATGTGACGTCACATCTTACCGCTTCCAAGAAGCGAAAAGGAAGTCGGTTGTATAAAATCAGTGTTGTGAAACATTATTGAAAAATTATATTCCCAGCCTTATCAGTCTTCAAGCAGACTGTATTACGAACAGGAGACAGAGGGGGTTACAATAGGAGCAAGGGATGAGGAAAGAAGACAGGGAGGAAAAGAGAAAAACTGCCTAAAAAATTTGACAGCAGGGCTCTTGACTCCAGCTGTCACCGGGGAGTTATTCAATTATTGGAAGTGTCTGGGGTGGGATGAAAAGAAAGAAAATGTGCATTAGGATGTTTCAGTGGTCTATGCTTGTTTTCAAAACAATTTTCTGCCTCATGAAAGGAAACAAGGCCAGGAACAAAATGACTCTCTAATGAGAGTTGCAAGTGTGGACAGACCTCCTGTTTCTCCCCCTTTTTCCCTCTGGGGATTGCCCCCTGCCTCCTGGGCTCTTCCACCCAGATGCGTTATTATACAACAGCATATAAAGGCCCCCTGTGAAAACCTACAGAAGCAGACAGAGCTCTCCTTTGTAGCTCTCATGTATCAGAGACGGCTGCATCGTTATGCCATCACGTGGCCTCCGAAGAGACGTTTGTCTGCTCAAATTCATATCGATCTGTGTTTCACCTGACCTGAAGTGGATGGTCACATTGCGCATATCATTACATTAAACCAATACATAAGAGTGCTCTTAAATAAAGATCCAGAGACCAGTGTCTGAGAGAACATTCAGGCAAAATTAGAGGGTGATTTAACGTCCCCCCTCAGTCTGTTGCCTGACCGGAGCTGTAGATTAGGGCTGGAGAAGAGGGGGCAACGCAGGGTTTAAATGAGGGGCGTGAGAGAGGGGTTCCCCGCAGTGGGCAGCTGGAACAGGGCTCTCTCCACACCCCCACCCACCCAGCCACGGCCCCTTGCCCCCTCCCACCGGCATCCACACCCAATGCACTCCACGCCCCTGGCCACGGTCCAGCTCACACACACACACACACACACACATTCACACTCACACTCACACACACTCACACACACACACACATACACACACACACACAAACACACACACACACACACACACACTCACACTCACACACACATACACACACACACACACAAACTCACACACACACACACACGGTTCTCAGGGGGTGGTGACTGGTGATGCCTGGTGGAACCCTCCGCAGGGGAACCCAACCCCAAATGTTCTTCCAAACATCACCGCCACTCCGCCGGGTCCGGATGGGTTACATGTAATGACTGCAGCAGTTAACATTGACTTGAAGGGGAATATATTTTCTGGCCCTTATGTTCCTACGAGACCACTGCCGTCTCCAGGCGCGCATTCCCTTCCACGGGAAACAGGACCGCGTCTCCAACCAGAGCACAGCTTATGGTCGGTGTAAGTTAGGTTCTGCCAGGACGGAGGATTAAAGCCACAATCAATCAATGGAGTTATTGCTATCCCAGAAGATTAATCCCCTTTTCTATGATCTTCCTACCATCTGCTCCCAGGCCTGATGACCCCAATGTGTTTACTGGGGTATGTCACACAAATAATGTGATTTCCCCCCTCACCTCGGTCGAACATTTGGGAAAAACCTAATACATCAGATGAGCCATAATGGTCTGTCTTTGTGGAGTGGTTTTGGGATGCTGGGGTGATTATTGGGGCGCCCCCCCCCCCGACTCGCATTAGTAAAACATTTGATCAACCCCAATTTGTCTATTTGGACATCTGACGGCACACATGACTTGGAGAACAAAGGCAGACAAAAAGGTTTTGGTCTCTTTCATGTGTTCTCCCCCAGTGATAATTCAACAGTGATAAGAGTTCATAAGGGGGTCTGGTTCACACAGAGAGAATCAGTGTTCAAAACTTGAGCTTTATTCTATAGTTCACTGGCTCATCTGGAGGTGAGAGCAGGATAGTAGAAACACTACAGTCATCACATTATTCTTCATTATGTTATAATATTGTCATCGCATGATTCTTCATTATGTTATAATACTGTCATTGCATGATTCTTCATTATGTTATAACACTGTCATCACCTCTATTCTTCATTACGTAATAATACTGTCATCACATCTGTTCATCATTATGTTATAATAGAGTCATCGCCGCTATTCCTCATCATGTTATAATACTGTCATCACCTCTATTCTTCATTATGTAATAATACTGTCATCACATCTGTTCATCATTATGTTATTATAGAGTCATCACCGCTATTCTTCATCATGTTGTAATACTGTCATCACCTCTATTCTTCATTACGTAATAATACTGTCATCACATCTGTTTATCATTATATTATTATAGAGTCATGACCGCTATTCTTCATCATGTTGTAATACTGTCATCACCTCTATTCTTCATTACGTAATAATACTGTCATCACATCTGTTTATCATTATATTATTATAGAGTCATCACCGCTATTCTTCATCATGTTGTAATACTGTCATCACCTCTATTCTTCATTACGTAATAATACTGTCATCACATCTATTCTTCATTATGTTATTATAGAGTCATGACCGCTATTCTTCACCATGTTGTAATACTGTCATCACCACTATTCTTCATTACGTAATAATACTGTCATCACATCTGTTCATCATTATATTATAATAGTCATCACCGCTATTCTTCACTATGTTATAAAAGAGTCACCACCACTATTCTCCAGTACGTCATAATGCAGTCATAACCTCTATTGTTCATTGTGTTATAATACAGTCATCACAGCGACTCTTCATTATTTTGTAATACTGTCCTCACGACAATTCATCAATATGTTATAATACAGTCATCACCGCTATTCTTCATAATGTTATAATAGCCCTCACCTCTATCTTTTACAATGTTATAGTGAGACTTTTACAATAAGGATCAAATAATCTAAAACAGACTTGGAAAACAGGGCAATGTATTTCAATTCATTCAGACACGTCTGCTAAATTTAGCCTACCTAACTCACTCTCCACGATTCTAGCTGATCTCACCCCAGGCAAGACCTGTTCACAGAAGGATACGTGTCACCGCCTAGCAACAGTTCATATAAAATCATCACTCACAGTATATTCATCATCGCACAATATTGGCAGGCATTAAATCTGGACCTAAATACACAGAAGTCCCATTACGTCCTGATGAAGTGTTACTGCTCAATCACTCATGTTTTCACTACATCCAAGCAATTGCTAAATTGAATTGTGCCACAACCAAATGTATCAAATCATTTTTCATGCAATCAAACAATAGCAAAAGATTTTTTAGTCCAGGACTATAGGCTTAATGTGTGTACCCAAAACCGGCCCACAGAAACCTAAATGACACTGAAGATAACTTGGTCATCGATAAAAGTATTGAAAGAAAATCAGCCAGGATAATAACATGAAAAGCCAGTATCACAACAACCGCCCATATGATAACAACACAACATTAACCATTGTTCCTCGACGCACACAACCACGGCGGCTAATGCCAATACCGACGAACAGGGAACTGAGCAAATCAATTTACTGCACCGGTGGAAACCCAGGATTCCTATTGATTTCATTTTCTTAGCTCTTTTCCAACGTCACAGTTTCAGCACACAGAAATTGTCATGGTGCCGCGCGACTCAAGCACCAGAGCCAAAGCACAGAAAGCTGAGGTCCTTGTGATTTATGAATCTAGGTCACAGCCCTTGTTCTGGCTAAGTCTTCCGTCACAGTCCATAATTGCATTATGCGCATATTTAAAATGACTGCCATTCACTATCTTACTACCGTCTGACTTACAGTCATGATGCCTGTCCCAGATTGCCGTGGTAACCACCAGCACTGAGACCACGTAGCACAAAATGGCCCCCACTGCCAGGGATTCAACTATATAGTTCAACATTGCTCTCCCTGACTCAAAGGTTAACTAAATGTGCTTTGGGGGAGCCATTGTTCTGGTCGTGGAGGCTGCAATAACTCTGGGTCTCCTGCTGGGTTCCCGCTCTTGGTCTCTGTGACAGCCCTCGACGGCATCTCAATAGTTCCTCCTCTCCTCTGTATTGGAATTTTTTCAGTGATGAGGCAGGAATTAGACAGGGGGTAACTCCTCATAGCGATCAATCAAAAAATTACATTTCTCACACGGATCCACAATATACAATATCTTTCACTTGCTCTGGGTTTTCTGATAACCGTACGGGAAGGAGACTAGACGAGGGGACGAGGAGAGGAAATCACTACTAGGATAATTGAGACGTAGCCGCAGCCTGGGGAGAAGGACACTCCCCCTGGGGAGCCTGGGGAGGCCTGGGGAGAAGGACACTCCCCCTGGGGAGCCTGGGGAGGCCTGGGGAGAAGGACACTCCCCCTGGGGAGCCTGGGGAGGCCTGGGGAGAAGGACACTCCCCCTGGGGAGCCTGGGGAGGCCTGGGGAGAAGGACACTCCCCCTCCGGGTGGAAATAGATCTAATCCTGGGGAGATTGTGGATGGGAGGGCCTGTTACCTGGGTTGTATTCATTCAAGCAAAAATGTTTAAGGTGTGAAACATTCCATCAAACAGTTTCCACTGGACTAATTCTTCGCCGAAACCAATCAAAGCACCGAAATACCTGGTTGTGAGACACAGCTTTAAGGCTATCACAAAAGAGCAAAAAAGTATAATCTTCTAACGCATCAAAGAGGGTTTTTGTAAAATACATTTAAAAAAAACCCTACTTGAAACAGATTGAAATAGACTTTGTAGAAAACTTCAATCATTGATCTGTCTCTCCTAGCTAAAACGAGTTTGTTAGTGGAGTCAGTCAGGCTGTCATGGCCGACCACAATGTCCAGCAGAGCCTCAGAAACACCTTGTGTCCAATATGACGCCTTACTAGTGCCCTACACCGAGCAGTGACCTGGGGTTAGGGTGTCATTTAGGACCGACTCCGTGTGCTTCCCATCACACTAGCATGTGTCTGGCTTAAGCTGTGTGTACCATAATGGGGTTTGATGCCCTCTTAGCAAATCACAAGGGAGGAATGGCCGCAAGTTCAATGCACTAAACGCTACTTGTGACGTGACTGTGATCACAGTTAAATAGAGGTACTTTTCAAATGAATTAAATGGATAGGAATGCCTCACTAAAGGGGCAGTCGTGGCAGCTACTGTTGTCTAAGGTGTGGACATCACGGACGCACCAGCCGGTTATTTGAATAGCGCAGAATTGCAGCGTGTCTGCGGTTCACCGCGTCTCATCTGCTTCCACTGAATCCTCTGGGATGGCCCCCGCGGAATTGGAACATCCAGTCAGCCAATGACATCATTCTCTTCGCGGCCGCAGGACCCCCTCCGACGGCTCAGCAGGACGTGCGCTCAGAAATGAACGCGCACTAACACACACACGTGCGCGCATTCGCACACCTCACCAGCTGACATCACTCTCCATTTAGTCCACTGAGCTGGATGAGTATGTCACCGAGGTGTGGATTAGTGGTCGTGCCAAGCCAGGCATTCAGCAGTGAGGCTGGTTAACCTATAAAGCACAGCTCCACTGTGTATTTTACAAGACACATCTGCCAAAGGCTGGTTCGGAAACTACAATATTTGGCGCACATACCACACCATGTATAGGGGTATCGACTATGTAGCACATTATAATTTGTAAATAATAATAGGATAGGGTCCCGGGTGTTTTCTGAGGAACTGGAGATTGAATTGCCAGGATGTCGTTTGTTGAACATTTGTAGGATGTGAATTGAAATGTTTTCATCGCGTTTGTGTTCATTTCACATAATTTATCAGCGGGCTGATGAGCGAACACTAAAGTCGCGAATTGTGATCACAGTGCTGGTTTGTTTAATAAGGCAGAAGAGGTCTGACCAGGACCTTACAACTACAATCATGATGTGACACTTTCACCTTGTGACGTGGTGCTCTCACTGCAACGTGCAGAGATTTCCTAGGATAGAAGCTCCAGTAGACATAGCTAATCGCAGTGTTGAATGGGATCCAACGGTTCTGTACCATTCTAATTTTCTGAGGCGTGTGATGCTTCATGTTCTGTGAAGCGACTATAACATTAATCACATCTGACTTGGCCGCTCTGAATTTGTGTCCACCCCTTCCCCCGCTTCCTGTGGAAAACACGGGAGCAGGAGGACACAACACACGCACAGTGCACGCATCCCAGCACACAAAAACACGCACACCCACACACACACCTCACAATCTGATAACGCATACTGAGACATATTTATTCTGCATTAAAAACAGGTGATAAATGCGTCGCTTGACAAGCAGCTGATGACAAAATCCTACGAAGCCGTCGAGGCTCCGTAATAGAAATTAGCACAGCCAAGAGTCAAAGGCACTTGTCAAACTACTGTGTAGATTATCACGTATTGAATATTATCTAAGAATCATTAGCATCAATCAATCATGC
Source organism: Esox masquinongy (assembly GCA_016801175.1). Lineage (NCBI taxonomy): Eukaryota > Metazoa > Chordata > Actinopteri > Esociformes > Esocidae > Esox > Esox masquinongy. The sequence goes on from JACXGI010000599.1 coordinate 117,430, forward strand.
AAAATTGTTTTAAAAACGTTAAATAGCTTGTCAAATCTGAGCATAAGTCTGTGGAGGTAAGGCCGCCTCAAGTCAGCGGCCTAGAAATATGACCGTCCTCATGCGACGTCTAAAACTCCGCATGTGACTCAAGTAGAACTAGCTATTTGTTACAAAGAGCCGTCAACTCTTGTCACGGGTATAATACGTCTTGGTTATTCGTGGCAGTTTCGGAAATGCTGCTCTGTATTCCATCTCTCCCACCGTCAACCCGTCCTCCACATCCTGCCTGTAATGAATGTGATATGAGATTGCGCTGACATTCTTTGGGACAGAGAATTGGGTTATTGGGTTTTGCCTCCATTACAGACTAATGTAGTTCGGGAGGGGGGGGTCTCTGGAATTTCGTTCAGTATAGCTTCCATAACCATGCCTAGTCAGTTTATTTTATTAATAACAACAACATTATTCCTACCAACTTATCAAATTACACCACGTCTTCATATCAAACTGACAATAACTTTTTGGCACGCACAACAAATCAATGTACGTTGCAGTGCTTAAAGTGATAAAGGTTTACACTACAGTGCATTCGTCATCTTTCAGTAGTTGTTTCCTAGTCAGTTACTTGCCTTCGTGCCACTAGATTTTGTAATCGCCTCACTACAGGACTGTACAAACTACAAAAATGACTTCCAATACCTTCCGACAACGGGTTGCCAGATTTAATTGACAGAACAACACAAAATCCCAGCATAAATCCCGCTGATTCCATACCACCCATCCAAATGCATTTTTTCCTATCCCGCGGTATCTATAAATCAGTGGCAACACCTGCTCCGACCTCGCCTCACATCCTGACTGCAGGGAAAATGTTGTAAATATTGGAGCACACCTACCTCTAGCGGCTGGATGTTGTAGTACATCAGACTGTCAAAAACAATCACTCCATGTAGCCTATCTGCAGGGACCGGCAGGGACACTGTGCTAACATCCAAAAGCTGTTTTCTAAACAGACCGCCACTAGCATTTAAAACGAAGTACTGAAAACTAATACAGTGATCTTTATCCTGATAATTTCTTCCAAGGTGACGATGCATTTGAACATTTGTAGTTTACTGTTCTTAATAAAGCCTGATTTAGTGTCATTTCAGCTGACACTTGTTCTGACACTTGGTTTTGCCTTCAGTGCCCCCTATAGTTCAGTGGTGGAAATGACAAAAACTGCTTCATTTTTCTTTTTAAGTTCCAAGGTTTATTTTTTCAAATACACCGAACAACACAGCGTCAACCTGCACAATGAAATTCTTGAGACATGGCACCCGATAGCTACGTAGTGAGAGTTAAGAAGAGTGTATAAGCAAAAATATTGCTAGGCAGAAAATAATAAAATAAAGCAACAATATACACTGTACACTAGCAGCAGTTTTTTAAAAAGACGACCGTCAAAAATAGTTTAGTAGTTTACGACCGTCAAAAAATAGAAACCTAAATCTGAAACCTTTTTTATATTCTCACTTTCAAGGTGTATTAAATAGAAAGTGACGCATAACACTCTGAAAAAGGTAGATTCCTGAATTCCACAGGTTACAATGATATTAAACAGTGTACTGCGTAACCTTTATGATACGTGAAAAACACTTCCTTGCCTTTGGGCACATCTTCCATAGGAACACACTACCTGTGTAGCGCGGAGTTGGGTAACCACAACACGCTAACATGAAGCCAGAATGTATTAAACTAAAGATGTACGATGCCACTGCAAAACCAGTCGCCAACCAGCTCTATGAGGTTCGACATTGCCGTATTTCCATTCAGTTGCTGTATAATGGACAAATACAGCTTAAAATTGAATATGCCCAAAAATGGATATAAGTACCCAACTATCTTCCCAGAGGTTTGTAAATGTTTTCAATCTGAAATCGCTTTGATTAGTATTCGATCGTTAACATTTTTGATAGGTCTGCCCTGAAGTCTACCAGTCAATATGCTATATACTGTGTTCCGTTTAAGAAATGTATGAAATGGGACGGCAAATGGCCCCGCACACGTCACTGGCACACGTCACACGTCACGTTATTGTGACTTGCCTCTCCAGTGAATAAAGGGTTTTTAAATGGTCTACTGGTATCCACTGTTTCTGCAGCGTCAAGCAGCATTGTAGTACAAGTTCTACAGACTGGGCAATGTTGATTGTCAACTTAGTCTCACACTAAAATCTTAAATCAATAAACATATATTATTCTCAAAGAAATCTGGTTCACAACAATTGGCACCTCTGCTTTTAGTGCTTTTGTGTAACCTTCTCTTGCGAAGGGTTTGAGTCTTCTCATATAATGTTTAATCAATTGGGAGAAGACACGGGCAGCCCTCAGGCCCTGCTTGCAGCCCATCTTCAGTTCACCTCACAGGTTTAATGTAATGTTTAATGAGGCGGGAGAACACAGACAGGGATCTGAGACTATTCGCTGATGCAAAATCTATCCAGAGATTCTGTGGTCAGTGAGACATTTTGTGTGCACCTGGAGGAACGCTTGGAATCATTGTCCTGCACGAAGATCCAACGAGGATCAAGTTTTAGTCTCCTAGTAGAGGGAGAGACATTTTGGTCTAAATTCTTAGATTCCATGTATCCAAACCAGGTTTCCAGGGCCTTTGGAAGCAAAATGTATATCAATGAGGGGATACTTCTATTATACACTGCCCAAAAAAATTAAGGGAACACTTAAATCACACATCGGGTCTCGATGAACGAAATATATTAATGATCAAAATCTTTACTGTACATTGTGTAATTCTTTGTGAACAAAATGACGTAACAACAGTCAAAATCACCCAGCGATTGAGGACTGGATTCAAACACACACTGAAAATCAAAGTAAACAACTGAAATCACAGGCTGTTCCAACTTGTGTGAATTTCATCACGGCAACTCATAATGTGACTCCGTAGTGTGTATGGCCCCCAATGTGCCTGTATGCACTCCTGACAATGTCTAGGCATGCTCCTGATGAGACAGCTGATGGTGTCCTGGGGGATCTCCTCCCAGACCTGGATCAGGGCATCAGTGAGTTCCTGGACAGTCTGTGGCGCTTCTTGGCAGAGGTTCTCAATTGGATTCAGGTCCGGGGGAACGTGAGGACCAGTCAATTGCATCAATGCCTTGGTCATCCAGGAACTGCCTACACACCCTGGCCACATGAGGCTGGGCATTGACCTGCACCAGGAGGAACCCAGGGCCCACTGCACCAGCGTAAGGTCTGACGATGGGTCTGAGGATTTCAGCATTCATTCAGGTACCGTTGGCTGAATGGGCTGCAGGTACCGCCTCATGCTACCAGCAGTGACAAGGACACTAGCAAAATGCAGAACTAGAGAAGAATCAGTCAGGAAGGATAAGCGGAGAGCAATTGTCTGTGGCCACCACCTGCAAAAAACATTCCTTTTTTGGGTGTTGTCCTGCTGTTTCCTCTCCAGCGCAGCTGTTGTCACTTTCATTTGCACCAAAACAGGTGACACTGATAACTGGGTGGATTGATATCCCTGAAGTTTAATTGACTTGGTGTTATGTTGTGATGATTACGTGTTCCCTTAATGGTTTTGAGCAGTGCAATTGATTCATGAGACTGTTTTGGGGTACCCCACATGTTTTAGGAAGAATATTTTGATTAAGAATTTGTTTTTATTTGAACAATTTTACATCAATTAAAGGTTTGATTTCGCTCATATTTTGAAGGAAAAAAAAGTAATTTTCCTAGCTTTTTTTCTCATTTTTTCAAGGGTGCCAATAATTTTGGAGTACACCATATAGGACATTGTACCATAAATCCATATTTGTTTTGTTTTGCTGTGGTAAACAGTTTTTATTTATGGCACAGTGGAAAAGAAAGTAAAATGTTTAATGCTGAGACGTTATTTGGAATTATATTCTAAAGTAATACGAATTGGTTTCGGAGTGCTTTATAATAGGCTTTAGACAGATTGTCTTAAATTATTATATTTGTCCCTTACAGGGGCCATGCTATGCCTCTCTTAATAATTGTTCTCAGCCAGCAGAGACACATTGGATCCACTCAGACAGACATCAACCCATGGGAATGTAATAGATCAACCCTCCACACTCAGAGCAGACTCTTTAACCACCAGTCTACTGAGTTGGTAAATTATAAAACTAGCTTAAGAAAAATACAAAAACACATGCAAATTAACAAATGTGACATGCACATTTATTTCCTGGCCATTTTCTTTTCTCAATGAGCTGTTATGATGGCCTGGTAATGCCCACTTGTCTTCATAGAGAATGCAGAGCTAACAAAGTGCTACCGTGTTTTGCTCAGAAATGTGTAGCTATACAGTGAATGAGAATGTACTACCCCAGACTGAGATGAGAATGGACTACCCCAGACTGAGATGACAATGGACTACCCCAGACTGAGATGAGAATGGACTACCCCAGACTGGGGAGGGGGG
>JACXGI010000600.1:0-21970 GCA_016801175.1 Esox masquinongy
TCTGTGCGTGGTGGTTCTTGAAGCACTGACTCCAGCTGCAGTCCACTCTTTGTGAATCTCCCCCACATTTTTGAATGGGTTTTGTTTCACAATCCTCTCCAGGGTGCGGTTATACCTATTGCTTGTACACTTTTTTCTACCACATCTTTTCCTTCCCTTCGCCTCTCTATTAATGTGCTTGGACACAGAGCTCTGTGAATAGCCAGCCTCTTTAGCAATGACCTTTTGTGTCTTGCCCTTGTGCAAGGTGTCAATGGTCGTCTTTTGGACAGCTGTCAAGTCAGCAGTCTTCCCCATGATTGTGTAGCCTACAGAACTAGACTGAGAGACCATTTAAAGGCCTTTGCAAGTGTTTTGAGTTAATTAGCTGATTACAGTGTGGCACCAGGTGTCTTCAATATTGAACTTTTTCACAATATTCTAATTTTCTGAGATACTGAATTTGGGGTTTTCATTAGTTGTCAGTTATAATCATCAAAATTAAAAGGAATAAACACTTGAAATATATCAGTCTGTGTGGAATGAATGTATACATTATACAAGTTTCACTTTCTGAATGGAATTACTGAAGTAAATCAACTTTTTGATGATATTCTAATTATATGACCAGCACCTGTATTACGTGTAGGTACAGTGTGTATACCCATGGGCATCTCACCTAACACTATTTCCCCTGCTGCACCCAACTCTGTGGACGCGTGAAAACAGAGATGAATGGGCAGTTTGTAGTAAAAGATACTACACAACAATGTGCAACTGCTTCACACAGAGTAAAGAAACAAAATGACACTTGAGAGAAACGAGATGATAGCTCTTACAAATCAGCTGACGACATCTGACTGCCCGGACCAGAACAGTAACGAGTTGATAGGCGGGAAAACTGGCGTCCAATCACACTCCTGCACCTGTAGGCAAAGACACGCAGACACACAGGCAGAACTGCAAGGGGTACGTAACACTGCCCAAATCCAGGTTTGCAAAGCTGGTGGAGGCACACCAAAAAAGACTCAAAGCTGTAGTCAAGTTTTTGGTCAACCTTATGATCCTTCGCTGTGCCTTTCTGGGATTCTAGCCCAAGGGTTTTATTGGGGTATGTTAAAAGTACGTCACACCGCTACGTACCTCTTCCTCGACTTTTCGACTACGCCACTCCGGAGTCGAACCGGTGGCAGTCTGCTTCGCGACACACTTGAACCTCCTCCTTGACGATGATCCAACAGCTGTATCATCAGAAACATACCCATTTGAATGGCCCTCTCGGCGAAATCTCCAACTAAATGTAGAGAGAGCTCGCAGTACGCTCTTAACTCGTTTACAAAGAACAGCTTAAAGGGTGGGTTGTATTCAGCTGAGCTACCAGCCGGAGAGGGGATTGTAGATACCTGCAAGCTATGATTATGATTGCAACAGGGTCGAGTGAGTGATTAATTGACAACCACTTCAGCTTTGCTCTTTCTTTCGGTGTGTTCAAGCTTTTCTTCCCTCTTTGCGGTTCAACATCAATTCAGGAATGCACCAGTCTTTCACATAGCATTCCCTTTTGTTCAGTCTCATCCCGAAATGAGATTCTTGTAGAAATGTAATCCACAAAGCTTTCTTCATTTTGTTCTAAGATTTTGGAAGGATAGGGCTGCATGCGTGCATAGGGTACGGGATATCCTCTCTTTGTTTCTCACGTCAGAGGATTGCAGATGAATGTAAAGTCAATGATGCTGGACTGCCCGAGGCCTGTGCCCTCACTTGACCTAGATAGGGCGTACACGATCAGGTTTGGGCTTGAATCCACAATGAATGGCCCATGGACACCATTTCCCTTCATGACTATTAGGGCAGAATTTGTGGATACATTCGTGCTTGCCCACTTGGCAGAGTAATAGACCAACGCAATCTGGATGGGAATTAGCCTCTGTCAAATGTTGGTTTGTCTTGACCTCTGGCCAGACACGCTAACAAGGCATCCAGGGGTCACGTCTGTTAACTGACTTAATACAAAGTTTTCCTTGGAGGCAGAGTAGAGGAAGGCTCAGTTACTCTCACTCTCTTTCCCTGAAACGCACACAGTCACCCTGCACACAAACCAAATACATTCTTGGGGAGGAGGGCACATTCAGCAGACATTGGATATTTCCGGAGCAAGCTTGTAAAATTATAATGGGCAGTTAATTACAGCTGTTTCCATGGGCCATGCGGTTTTACCTTTATTTATATGGGGGAATTAAATTGAATCCTGAATTACAGCAATAAAAACATAAACCAAATACACAGACAACGAAACGACACATCATTATGAGAAGCCAACAGCAAAAATGATCTGTAAAGTGGTAATTCATCAGACATTTGAACTGCCTTATATTAACCTGCACCAGGGCTTCTGATTTAAAGCACAACTTCAAAACACATAAAAACTGTAGATTATGTTTCCAACTTGGAAGGTCGTGAATACAGTTTTCCAGTGCATTCTGTAGTTCAAAAGCTAGGTACGGCAAACCTCCAGATTTATCTGGGGAGAGTCATTGCTTTTTTTATATATATACTCCGATCATGGAGTATTTGAAAAGGTAAGCGTTACGAATTTACCAAATCATATCTGAAGTGAATAATAGAAATTATTGTGCTTGTAATGGCTGCTACAAGTGGCCCCCCATGAAGAATTGGGACGATTATAACTAAATATTTGGTAAATGTTAACATCCAACCACACAGTGTTAAAACCCTGTGGATGTTATGGATGCACTGAGATCAGATCAGCGGATGCTCTTGCCCCTGAAGTAACAGTACGTGAAACCTGTCATGAACAATAATGGACATTCTACATAAATACGTTTCAGTTAGCTGCTGTGTAACATCCACTTCTGTCTTGAATCGTGCATAATGCAAGGTAGCTAACAGTACAGATAAAATAAATTAAGATTCTGGAAGATCTGGTTTACTGGGACTACTGGTGGAGACAAACCGTCAGATGTGTCCTGGTTACTCTGCCACACATTCCCATGAGTGCATGGCATAGAGTGGTCAAAAGCAGTTTGTGCGGGTGGCTTAGACCAGCCTTTCATAAACTATGGGTTGTGGACATGTCAGACTAAATACAGCATTTAATTATTTTTGTAATTGCTTGAATTCATTAGGCTGACTGCTCTCTGTTGAGTGCTCAGCAGGGGTGTCGGTAGCTGAGTGAAATGTGGTTGAATGATCCTCTATTTTCTTAAACATCACAACCCACTAGATGCAGCAGTGTTTGTTCAGCCGCATATGATGTGCTGTCTGTCATTCCCGTCTATCTGTAAACCTGGCACAAGTTATTACTGAAGTTAAGCCCTTTTCGCACATGTCTAGTTTCACTCCGGGAGAAAAGCAGATGCTATTACCTGCACAAGCATGAACTACCACTCAAAATAAAGTGTTACCCATGTCTGTATTTTTTACTTATCTTTCCAACTGATCTAATGACGAAATGACTAGTTCATTTTGTCGTTGCTTATCTCATGTGCTCACCACTCATTGTATGGTATATATAAATGTTTGTCGACTTCATGTAGATTTATTGTATTTTGTAGATAAAGTAATATTTGTGTCTTTAATTGATTGTATCCCTATGTATTGTGTACAACTAGCAGTACCTTCAGACCAGGGATTTCTTTAATGTGTGTAAATGTCCTTTGCAAATTGCAGCAATTCTGATCAGTGGCAAAAACCTTGTTTTGATTTCATTTAGTAAAACAATAAAATACGTAAAAGTCCAAGGAGGGTGGGCACTTTTGAGAGCCAATTTAAAATATTGAAGGCCTCTGGCGCACATGTATTGCAGCATCATGGATTTGAATCTGGCCCACTGCTCTTTCAGCAAATAACTGAAGAAAACAAATATATATTTCCCCACTTTCCTGTGTCATAAAGCATAAAACAGCCCTGGAACAATATATCTCAAAATAACATTCTGACTGGTTAGGGTCACAGGTTGTTCTGAGAGAGATAGGAGAGACCATAGATATAAAGCAGTGACCTAATGTCTATGGACAGAACGTTCAAGTGTTTTGGAAAATAAAAATAGATGGGAGTTTTTGACGTCAGTGAGGTCAAGTGTTGATTTCTTAGAAGGGGACTCTGGCCATCTTGAAGTCAGAGGGGTCAGTGATTGGGGATTAGTTGATGATGGCAGTGAGAAATGGGAGGTCTCCAGAGATGGTATGTTCTTCACATAGATAATTAAAATGTCCTCTAACATATTTCCTCAAAGTACTTATCCAAATACCTTTTGTTTTTAGATGGTAACCTGTTGGGATGGTAGAAAGCACATCTAGAAAACAATAGAATTTGACAAAAATATACTTGTCATCGCACAGCAGAGTAGGAGTCCTCATTCTACAAATTGCACATAAAACAAAGGGTCTATAAAGCTGGATATACTGTATACTCTGAAATTAAAGTGAAACCACTCCCTCTCCAATACAGGCACTGATTACCAAAACAAGTTATAGTGGTCAGCAGATTACAGTTTAAGAAGGCTATTGTAAAGATAGAGTATACACTGTAGCTCTAACAAGCCAAATACAGTACAATGCAACAAAAGACTAAGACCAAAATATACAGTGGCTTCATGAAGTATTCAGACACTTTCACTTTCTCCATATTTTGTTGTGTTATAGACTGAATTTATAATATAAAAAATGGCATCAACATGAATAAAATCCCCCATAAGAACAAAGCAAAAATAAATCTTTAGAAATTTGGCCAATTTATTGAAAATATGAACATCTCATGTACATACACAGACTCGTCCCAAAGCCAATCCAACATTGTCTTGGCTGTGTAATTTGGGTCTTTGTCGTGTTGAAAGATGAATCTTTGCTTAAGTCACAGGTTCTGTCCACCCTGGATGTTTCCTTCCCTCAATCCAGACCAGTCCACCTGTCCATGCTGCTGAGAAACATCCCAAGAGAATGACGCTTCCACCATTGTGCATCCACTGTTGGGTTGCTCCTTTTAGTGCCATTTTGCAAACTCCAGATAATGCGTCATATGCCTTTCACTCAGGCGTTGACACAATTCTCCCTCAGAAGTCTACGGAAAGTTCCATGGACTTTATGGACTTTCAATATCAATCAAAATTTATTTATAAATCCCTTTTTACATAAGCAGGTGTCACAAAGTGCTTTTACAAAACACCCGGCCTTAAACCCCAAGGAGCAAACAGCAATAGTGTTGAATTTCAGTGGCTAGGAAAAACTCCCTAAGAAGGCCAAAATTTAGGAAGAAACCTAGAGAAGAACCAGAGTCCAGAGTCTATTTAAACCTATTCCAGGTCGGAAGCACCTATTCAATAATCGGCACAAATTGTGTGTAGATTGATGGTAAAAAACGTTTTTTAAATTTAATCCAATACACAAGAATGTGGGGAAAGTGAAAGGGTCTGAATACATTCTGAAGCTGCCACAATTATCACCATTTAGCAGAGCGGAACCCCTTTAGTTAAAGATAAAACTACAAAACTCCTGGCTTTGAGGATGAATTGTATTATTAAGAAAATAGACCGGGTGGGATTTGTAAAAGGCAAAACATAATCTTAGATTTATATTAAATGCAATCTGGAAGGCAAAAGATTTGGATGCTTCAGTGGGCGTCTAATCCCTAAACACAGGGAAACCCTTTGATGTGCTTGGTATTATTTGTGTTACATTCTATAAATTTGCATTTATAAGAGGTTTTCAAAATAGGGTAGAATGTATCTACAACGATTTCAAATCCATAGTGCTCACTAATGGTTTAAGGTCATCTATATTTACTTCAGTGCAATGCATAAAACACTGTGACTCCCTCTCTTATTTATTATCGCACTAGAACAACTAGCCAAAGCCATTAGACTGCCCCAGTCAGTCAAAGGGGATATTTTGGGAGGTAGAGAAAAAAAAACTTTTCTCTGATTCTCTGTTTCTCCCCTACTGAAACTAGTACATTTATTTCCTGAGACTTAAAGGTATAAATAAATTGATGAAGTCTGAGTTTTTCCCCCAAATAAAACTAATCCAAAACAAAGCTACACGATGTTCCCTGATACCTCTTCTTCACATTAAACATGTCAAGATGTACATTTGGGGCACACTACTCCACTGCTCAGTAAGCATAGTTTTCATTTATTTATTGCTATTGTCTATTGTTGGTGGTGTTTTTTGTGTTGTCGTGGGAAAAAAGAAGGGTGTTGTGGGAGAAAAAACTAAAATAATTTACCAAGTTAGTGATATATTTATACCTTGTTTCAAAGTGGCCATGAGAGTTTTATTCACAATACATTCAATTAATGAGTCAAAGAGTAAATCTCTTAGAACAACCCAAAATAACTTGGGATGTTGGGTTGTCACAGCATGGCAAAAATATTTAAAGGTAGTTTCTTTCCAGCTATGTATAATTGCTTTATTTGAAACTCACAGCCCTAATGAAGTATACATCTATTGTAGGAATATGGCTTTTCATTTTCTCAAACTAATTCTTAATGTAATTGCAGTTATTGGGGGAGTAAGATGAGTAATATAAATCATTATATAAATTAAAAATGTCTGTAGCAATATTTGATTCTGATTCTGTTCTTTCAGTTCTATTAACATTCAAGAAATATTAATACTTTCCTGAACCATTTTCTCTCACTCTATCCATTTTTACCCTAACTGCATGTAGGTAGCCATTTGAGATTTGAGATTTTAAGAATAGTTTCACTAAACAAATTTGACTTGTTGCGTAATGTATTAATCTCATTAACCAAATCAAACTCTTACTGTCTTTTATGTTGTCAAACCATTTTACTAAAATTGACAGCATTACATTTGAGATATTCCCATTTATTGCTGTACGTGCTCAGTTGTGTTGGTACATAGTGTTTTTTTATTGTTATGCCGAATTAACTTGACTGTTCATACAGAATTTCAAGAACATTCACAGGACCTTGGGGATGGAACAGTCAGTGCTCCAGTGGATGAGGGCACAAGCCAATAGTGAAGAGGTGACTGCGGGATGCTGGCCTTCTAGGCAGTTCTTTCTCTCCTCAGTGTCTGTGTTCTTATGCCCATCTTAATCTTATCTTTTTATTGGCCAGTCTGAGATATGGCTTTCTCTTTGTAACTCTGCCTAGAAGGCCAGCATCCCGGAGTCGCCTCTTTACTGTTGATGTTGAGACTGGTGTTTTGTGGGTATTATTCAATGAAGCTGCCAGTTGAGGACCTGTGAGACGTCTGTTTCTCAAACTAGACACTCTGATGTATTTATCCTCTTGCTCAGATGTTCACTGTGGCCTCCCACCCCTTGTTCTATTCTGGTTAGAGCCAGTTTGTGTGAAGGGACTAGTACACAACGTTGTACGAGATCTTCAAGTTTCTTTACAATTTCTCAGATGGAATAGCCTTCATTTCTCAGAACAAAAATAGACTGACTTGTTTCAGAAAAAAGTTCTTTGTTTCTGGCCATTTTGAGCCAGTAAACGAACCCACAAATCCTGATGCTCTAGATACTCAACTAGTCTAAAGAATGCTAGTTTTACTGCTTCTTTAATCAGCACAACAGTTTTCAGCTGTCCTAACATAATTGCAAAAGGGTTATCTAATGATAATTTTACACACTTGAATACTTACATGATTTTCAAGCATGGTTTAGTTTCTTTTTACTGTAATGAAAACAAAGGCACATCCGATAACAGCACATCAAGTCTCAAACTCATATTCTCATTCTAAATGTTGCAATACTTTAACTAATTCTCAGTACATACATTCATAGACATTCACTACACAACCACACAGCTAATATTCCAGGTTTGATGCCAACTTCTACATAGCTGAGTAACTAGATATTACGGTGAAACGTACACAGATAAGAATTATTCAAACATTCTTTACTGCTTATTATTGATGCATTTATCACTCATATGTATATCCTTAACATTATTTCATATGCATTCAATAATTTATAGCTCATCTGTAATGAAAACAGAGGCACATGCGATTACTGCACGGCATATGCCTCAAACTCAAGGTCTTGTTCTAAAAATGTTGCAAAACCTGCGCATTGAACATAATGACCTCTTGTGAGGTTCAGTTTTGTTCCGTTTTGTTTTTGCTGTTGCCCTTGAATGTAGCCCATTATGTTTGGTTTTTGTTTTTTGTTCTTGAATGTAGCTTGTCCTTCTGTCATTATTGTTTTCACCTGTGTCTCATTATCTCCTTATTTAGCCTGTCCACTTCTGTTCAGCCTTTGCTGAGTCATTGCATCGTGTTGTGTCATGTCATTTTGCCTGCCTGCCTGCCTGCCTGCCTGCCTGCCTGCCTGCCTGCCTGCCTGCCTGCCTGCCTGCCTGCCTACTTTATTCCTATCACTTTGTTGCTTTCTCGCCTGCCCTAGTTATTTTCATTAAAGCCATTGTTGTCCGTTAACTCAGTGCCTGGCGTACTGCTTATCTAAATCGTGACACCTCTAAGCTGACCCCAATTTGCCTGAGTAACATAGTCATCTAGACCGGCATATTTCTGCTTTAAAGAATGTGCGAATGTGGCATTTACACCGATCAGCCATAACATTATGACCACTGACAGGTGAAGTGAATAACACTGATAATTTTGTTATCATGGCACCTGTCAGTGGGTGGGATATATTAGGCAGCAAGTGAACATTCTGTCCTCAAAGTTGATGTGTTAGAAGCAGGAAAAATGGACAAGCGTGAGGATCTGAGCAACTTTGACAAGGGCCAAATTGTGATGGCTAGACAACTAGGTCAGTGCATCTCTAAAACTGCAGCCCTTGTGGGGTTTTCCCGGTCTGCAGTGGTCAGTACCTATCAAAAGTCGTCCAAGGAAGGAAAAGCGGTGAACCGGCGACAGGGTCATGTGTGGCCAAAGCTTATTGATGCACGTGGGGAGCAAAGGCTGGCCCGTGTGGTCCAATCCAACAAACAAGCTATTATAGATCAAATTGCTGAAAATGTTAATGCTGGTACTGATAGAAAGGTGTCAGAACACAGTGCATCACAATTTGTTGCGTATGGGGCTGCGTAGTCGCAGACCAGTCAGGGTGCCCATGCTGACCCCTTTCCACTGCCGAAAGCACCTACAACATGATGCATGTGAGCATCAGAACTGGACCACGGAGCAATGGAAAAAGGTGGCCTGGTCTGATGAATCACGTTTTCTTTTACATCACGTGGATGGCCGGGTGCGTGTGCGTCGCTTACCTGGAGAACACATGGCACCAGGATGCACTATGGGAAGAAGGCAAGCCAGCAGAGGCAGTGTGATGCTTTGGGCAATGTTCTGCTGGGAAACCTTGGGTCCTGCCATTCATGTGGATGTTACTTTGACAAATACCACCTACTTGAGCATTGTTGCAGACCATGTGCACCATTTCACGGCAACGGTATTCCCTGATGGCTTTGCCCTCTTTCAGGATAATGTGCCCTGCCACAAAGCAAAAATGGTTCAGGATGGTTTGAGGAACACAAAAACGAGTTCAAGGTGTTGACTTGGCCTCCAAATTCCCCAGATCTCAATCCAATCGAGCATCTGTGGGATGTGCTGGACAAACAGGTCCAATCCATGGAGGCCCCACCTTGCAACTTACAGGACTTAAAGGATCTGCTGCTAACGTCTTGGTGCCAGATACCACAGCACACCTTCAGAGGTCTAGTGGAGTCCATACCTTGACGGGTCAGGGCTGTTTTGGCGGCAAAAGGAGGACCTACACAATATTAGGCAGGTGGTCATAATGTTATGGCTGATTGGTGTATGTACAAATAGGTAAATAAATCATGACATAAAGTAACAAAATATAATGTAAAGGGGGGGGTGTTTACTGTTATGTCTCACATTATACCAGGGTCCAACAATCACATAGCCTTTTAAAATGATGAACTTGGATTAGCTAACACAACATGCCACTGGAACACAAGACTGATGGTTGCTGATAATGCGCCTCTGTACACCTATGTAGATACTCCATTACAAATCAGCCGTTTCCAGCTACAATAGTCATTTACAACAACGTTAACAATGTCCACACTGTATTTCTGATGAGTTTTATGTTATTTTAATGGACAAAAAATGTCAAACATTTCAAACTTTTGAATGCAGTATATATGGAGTAACACATTAGTCACTGAAATGAAAACGTAATCTGTTACAATAATAAAGAGAGATTCAGTTCTTCAGAGGGCATAAGACCAGGGGCTTCTTATGTGCTTATGTAGTGATTGAGTAATAAATTCACTGTTCGTGTCAGGAGAGTTGATGAGGGATATGATTTGCTTTCCTGTCCTCACTTCCTCCCATTCCCGTACACACTTATCTGCACATGGGAGAGATAAAGCAACTTGAACGATGCCTAGGTGGTTTTTGCGGCCAACACTCAAAATACCTCCATTTCACCACTGTTTAGGAAGATAAGATGAGGACCCGATGGAATTCTAGACGAATACGCCAGGGAGAACTGAGCGTACCGTAATCAGTTAGCAGTAAAAAAGAAAACGTGCTTGACTCCCTCTTAGACCAACAGAAAAGACTGGGTGTTGAATTTTCAGATACAACCCAATGAACACAAATCGGCTAACTCGCCGCTAAACGGATTTAAATTGACATATTTTAATGGCCGCATGAACGTTTCGGCGCTAGGCCCTCTTTCAGTGTGCATTAAATACTGATGGGGCACTCATTCCCCATTAGGTCCCAATGAGAAATGTTAACGTTCTTGCTTGTCATGTGAACTTACCTTTGACATAGACTATGATGTTATAATCCAATCTGGATAATGTTATTTATATGAATGTTTCCCTGCCCACCTCCCTCTCTCAGGATCTCCTGAATGTTCTGATGGAGTGAAAATGAATATTCATGCCAACCTGTTTGTCACCTCTGTGTTTAGTACTGTAGGGAGAATATGTCTTCTGCCTTAACATTGTGAAAAAAGAAATAAAATAGTTACTATTTCTTGTGTGCCTCGATACTCACGTCACCAGCCCTGCCAGGAGAGTTGAAGCAGGCTTCCCTTGTTATACAAAGATGCTGCTGGAGAATCTGAATTGATCCATTGTTCTTTTTCTCATTGTCCTTTCTGTTTGTTATTCACTGTCCCAGAATGCTCCTGCTTTGCAGTGCGACCTATTCCAATTTGTATCCTCTCACCTCGCATTCTTCTCAAATCTCCTCAGAGGAAAATGTCAGAGGCGAGGGAACCCTTGAATTTCTGTGTCTTCTTCCACAGTGGATCCTATTTCCTCCATGGCCAGGCAAGTGGAGTTATAGGCCTCTGGGGGGAAGGTGTGGACAACTTTGACCCCCAGAGACTTCCTCTCTGGGCCGTAGGTAGCTTACCTAGCTTGTCTTCTCCGTGGATGTTGGAAATGTAGTCGGCAGGAAATATGCATGGGAAAAAAAAAATCCTGTTTATGTTTTGAATGCTTGTGTGCCAGAAATGCTTTAATAGATCATAAAAAACAATTGGAATTCATGTAATGTCAGAGCAGTTTTTACCTTTTTCATGAGGAATACTTTCCCTTTTTCCCATTGGGAATGCTGACCAGGATGCATCCCTACAGAGTTCTTTGCATGTTTTTTTGCATGCGTGTTTGCAGGTTCAGCCTAAATGATACGGTTTTGGAATGCTCTAGTAATGACTACGTATTAAATATGATAAAGTACAAGACATTGAAATGAGAGGCACTTGTCAGGTCCTCAAGTTCATGGACATTCTATGTATTATTTGCCAACACCCCCCATCACTCTCTCCCCACTTCACACACACTGGCCAGAACAGGTGGTTTGAATCCATTTCTTTGCAGACTGGCAATCACTCTCCCTTTCACTTGGTGTATTAACAAAAGAATGCATTTTCTATTAACAATAACAATGCAGGTTCTATTAACAATAAGAATGCAGATTATATTAACAATTAGAACGCAAGTTCTATTAACAATTAGAATGCAGGTTCTATTAACAATAAGAATGCAGGTTCTATTAACAATAAGAATGCTGCTTTTATTAACAATAAGAATGCAGGTTCAATTAACAATAAGAATGCTGCTTTTATTAACAATAAGAATGCTGCTTTTATTTACAATAAGAATACAGGTTCTATTACCAGTTAGAATGCAGGTTCTATTAACAATAAGAATGCAGGTTCTATTAACAATAAGAATGCTGCTTTTATTTACAATAAGAATGCACTGGAACGTATACACTGTGAATCAATATACTAATCGTTTGTATCAAACACAATTTAAAATGTGTTGAAATTAGATGTTTCTTTTACACATTTGAAACTTGGTGGCATTGTACTAATACAATTTAAATTGAGCATTCTTTCCCCTTTACCATATGCCATTAATCATAGCAATGGGCAATCCCAGGAGTATGTTGTCTTGGACACATTCTCTCATGTACAACCTTGGGAGTATTCAGGTTAACTGGCCTTTTCAAGGAGAGGACAGGTATTTCACCTTTCTGGCAAGAAGAGCTGACATAACAATCTTTCCGTTACTGGTCGGATGCTCTAATGTCTAATCTAGCAGCTGCCCCATCAGGTGAATGAGTGTCTTAATGTTTGACGTTAGCAGGATGTCTATGCTCCTTTTTAGCACTTCCTTTTCCAAATGACAGCTTTCAGGCACCAGCCACAAGCATATCATGTTGATTCCGGGGGACAGGAAGTCCCTGCTGTCGGAAAACAATAAATATCTCGACTCTTGACCTTTTCTCGAAACAGCTGCTCTTGTAGACTGTTTAGCTAGGTGTCGACTGTGGACCGGGTCACCTTCCACACAAGTCAGCTCATGTCTGGAATATTTTGTTACATTTGGGTTAAAGAAAAACAATCATCTGATATTTGTCACGTCAAACGTGGTGTTGTTGAGAGGAAAGAAAATGTTTAACATTGCAGCTGAGAGGTAGGACACAGCTGCCTTCATTTGCCTTCATTATATATTCAAATTTTGCTCCTGATAAATTTTATGTCAGCAGATAGGTGGAGGTTGCTCCCGACTACACAGCAACCTCCACAGTTGACTTCCACATTTGACTTCTACAGTTGACTTCCACATTTGACTTCCACAGCTGACTTCCACATTTGACTTCCACATTTGACTTCTACAGTTGACTTCCACATTTGACTTCCACATTTGACTTCTACAGTTGACTTCCACAGCTGACTTCCACATTTGACTTCTACAGTTGACTTCCACATTTGACTTCCACAGCTGACTTCCACATTTGACTTCCACAATTGAATTCCACAGCAAAATCTTGTCCATTTGAAGCAGTCCTGAAATAATCAGATGAGGCAATGTTCGTACACATGGTACTCAGACCCTGGTTCCTCTCTAGGTTTCTTCCTAAGTTTCAACCCTATGAGGGAGTTTTTCCTAACCATTGTGCATCAACCCAGTTATTGCTTGCGCTTTGGGGTTTCAGGCTGGGTGTTTGTAAAATCAATTTATGACAACAGCTGATGTAAAAAGGGCTTTATAAAATACATTTGATTGATTCATTCATTTTTAAGTAAACACACATTTACAAGAATGGCTTTATAGCCTACATCTACTGCAGTAAATGTTTTGTATCTCTCTTGATTAAAAGAAAGAAGGAACCAAGCTATGTCAACAAGTTTATATTTTTGATCTGTTACTGTGATTGAAATAATTTACACAAGTGCTTTCTTTGTTACCCAACTGATTAGGGGTCCTTTCTAATAACCTGTAATTCCTCCAATTTGCTGGTCACGTCTTTTTCCTTCTTTTGTCTCATTTTTGCTTGTTTTTTTTGTTTGTCTCTCTAATAGGTATGGGAATTAACCTTTCAGGCTATAATTTCTCTCTCACTACCACTCTCCAAATATGCCTAGGACAAGGCTTTGTTAATGCCATTAAAATCTTGTATTTTAAGCTGTACGTATGCCTGCTATAATGTAATTTCACGACGTGAAGGACATCTGTTTGCCTATGATTAAAATCTCAGACTCATTCTTGCTGTAAACTCATTGATTGATATTGCTTGCTTTCATATTCCATTGGTATCTTATCTATGGATACAGATACTATTTCACAGTTTATTCACTTGCCAAGTCTCATCTGGGGGGGGTAACAATAATACTCCTTGAATAACATTACTGTAAAGTTATGTTTCATAAATTACGCTCTTGTCACGAATCCCCCCGGCGCAGGTGCTCCTCCGTTGCACCAGCTCCGGAGGTCTACGTGACCAGCCTTCTAGGCACCACTGTTCCGGAATATCACCTTCACCCCGGACTGTCCCCATATTGTCGCCCACACCGGTTTCCCATTCTCACTGATTATTATGCCTATATGTATGGCTCTGTTTCCCCAGTGCCGTGTTGGCTATTATTTCCATGTCACCGTGCAATGAGTACGATACTTCTGTGTGTATGTGTATTGCATCATTCCGGCTTCGTCCGCGTGTTCTGTTTTGGAGGCTTTACACCTCACTTTACTTTGGGCTTGCCCAGTCGTTTTTTGACGTGCTTTGATTTGGGTAATAAAAACCCTTGCCATATTTCCTGTGTCTGTCTCCACTCCCTACAACACTGTGACAGTTCTATTGTAAGCCTTGATTGCTACTCTTCTCAAAATTTAATTGAGTGCGATCTCTTTCCTCATAGAATTACAGATTGCAGACATTCCAAATAATGTAGAGACTAGTAGACTTTCACTTATACTAAAGCTGTACTCCTTTAGTTGACCGAGTTCGTTTAACAGCAGCATAAAACTTTTCAAGGTTGGTTAACATCCAACCGACAAGGTTGCTGCAGTATGCCTTGCCACTGTAACTTCATTACACAAGCAACGAAGAAAGAAATTAAATAAATTCCTGTTTGAACAAACCAATCAAGAGAGGCAAGGTTATAGTCCACTTACATTTTACCCAAAAACTAATCTGAAGAGTGATTTCTGCAGTAGGTGTAAATGGGTGTGTCAGGTGTATGACTCTCTCAGGCAAGGCAAGATTTACAGCAATTCTGATGAACGAAAAAACATGACAGAGTTGATGACAGAGTTGGTCAGCATCTGATAGTAGTAGCGGAGATCCATTCAACCTTTCTTACTGTGCTGAAAACGATATGGTCAAACATTTATAATGAGTTTTCCCTCATCAACGGCCTACTTTAAGAATGAGAGCGTTTGTTCATAAATATATTTTTTACAATTTTATTTTCACTGGGTTACTATGTTTTTTTTTGTGTTTTCATTTCATGTTCTAAGGCAACAAACGGTGAACATTTTGGAAGGGGTGTTGACTTTCGATACCCACTGCATACCCGCTTGATCTCTAATGCTCTTCACAGACGCACACTGCACCTCTCACAGACGCACACTGCACCTCTCACAGACGCACACTGCACCTCTCACAGACACACGCTGCACCTCTCACAGACGCACACTGCACCTCTCACAGACGCACACTGCACCTCTCACAGACACACACTGCACCTCTCACAGACGCACACTGCACCTGTCACAGACACACACTGCACTTCTCACAGACGCACACTGCACCTGTCACAGACGCACACTGCACCTCTCAGATGCACACTGCACCTGTCACAAACACACACTGCACCTCTCACAGACGCACACTGCACCTGTCACAGACACACACTGCACCTCTCACAGACGCACACTGCACCTGTCACAGACGCACACTGCACCTCTCAGACGCACACTGCACCTGTCACAGACACACACTGCACCTCTCACAGACGCACACTGCACCTGTCACAGACGCACACTGCACCTGTCACAGACACACACTGCACCTGTCACAGACACACACTGCACCTCTCACAGACGCACACTGCACCTGTCACAGACGCACACTGCACCTGTCACAGACACACACACACTGCATCGACAGGAACAGAAGACTGTCATTAATACATCAGTCAGGTGTTTAAAGATGACAGAAGCTCCGCACCTTCACACAGAAGGCTTAGCTGCTATGTACGTGGCCAGTGTGCTGAGGTGTGCTGGGGCTCTGCAGTGAATCTGATGGATGATCTATCAGCCTAATTGAACTATATAGGCTCCAAAACCCAGAGATGATTAACTTGTTGCACAGAACAAATGTACAACAATGGTGAACAAAAAAGGAGTTTTCTTTTCCTTGTTTTTTTTTTTTTTTTTGTCTAACCTGACACAAACTTGGTCAGGTTGCACCAAAAAAACTTGGTGTCATTAAATGCTGTAATGACTAAATAAAAGACAATAAAAGTATTCTTCTTATTTTAGTGATGGGTTTTTTGAGACAGTATTTTCTTGGAAGTGTCTGGGTGGAATGATGCAACGGAGAGAGAGAGAGAGTGAGAGAGAGAGAGAGTGGTAAAAACTTTGCCGGTAGCTCATTTGAAACTTCAGGAGTGATCATTTCCCAACATTGAAACGTGGTGGTTGAAAATTAATCAATGACTAATGAACTGTAATTTAGCTTCTAATTAATGCTGTAATGAGCCCATAACCTCAAACTTTCAGTCCTCCTACATATATAGTAGGCAATTTATAAAATGGGAGTCAGACTCCCCTGTTGTGTTTGTTTGCTGTGGATACTTTGTGCCAAGCAATCAAATCTTAAAATAGTGATTGACAGCTGGACTCTGAAGGTCACAGGGGGGTTCTCTTGCCTGTTATGTAGATAAGACCTTCGATTCACTCCACAGGGAAACAATGTTGTTACCATAGTCCCCAAAGTCCCATGGAAAGCAAGATGTGTTTTCACTGGGATGAAACTATGTGTATTTGCAAATCTCTGACAGTCTAGTCTAGTAATAAAATATTCATAATTTGCCAGGTAGCAATGAGTTGTTTTTCGCAACACAACCATCACAGAATATATTTTACAAACGCCACGGGGCACACAAGTATGTTCACAATAGCAATAAAACAAAAACGGGTTGTAATTTGTACAGAGCATTCCGCATAGTTTTATTTCATTACAAATGCTGTAAATCTAGCAAAGAATCTCAATTTAATTTTTTTTAATTCATTGCCTTGCTTCTCCTCCCCTACTTGCCAGACCTTACTTACCTAACCCCTGACCTCCTCATTCACCACCCTCACCTTTGTCGGCCAGTACAAATTTCTCTGCCACCTTCACTGGAAGGGGCTGCCTTCCTGTTTTTTGTCACATCTGAGTGTCATCATGCCTGGGTTATCGCCTTTCTAATGTGGGGTCGGGTTGATAAAGGGCCACCGCGGCCCTCAGGGCTGTTTAGCCCACGGCCATCAGGGCTAAACACACTGCTTAGACCCAGGCCAGCACTGCCAGATGTACAGCCACCTAAATCAGACCAGATAATTGCTTTCTGGAATAATTGCCTGTTATGTTCTTAACGAATGTGAGCACATTGAGTTCCCTGTCATCGGGGATGGATTACTGGTGAGCCCTGCTCCAGTTCTATTGGGAACAAATAGAACTTACATGCACTTATGATTTTCACCCATTTTTAGTAGCTCTGTTGGATGAGTAAAATTCTTGCAGTCAATTTGACAGCATTGTAATGAATGGAAGTGAGCACAGACGCTGCCCCAGTGTCTAATTGTTTTCATGCTTTGCTCCTTATCAGGAGGAGTGGGGTTTTCTTACAGCATTAGTCCCTTTCTGATCGATAGCTAATGAGGCCAGACACTTACTGAGCAAATAGAAGGAAGAAGCTGTTTAAAGGAAATATGTTGGGCGTCAGAAGGATGCCAGAGGACTTCTAAGTGGACTCACAATCCAAAAGTCGATATTAGAAACAAGCCAGGCTTACAGCAAGCTGTCATTTGAGACAAAGCAAAGAGTACTTTGAATTCAAAAAGTTGCCAAAACAAAGTTATTTAAGTTGGAGGGGGAACTTGCAGGGGAATAAATCAATGCTCTGTTTAATTGCATGGGATTACCCCAGTTACGGTATTTCAAGCAAGAACATCTCAAGTCAGAAGAATACCAACAAAAAAATTATATTTCTAAAGAACAGAGCAGCATGTAAGAACAGCAAGACAATGTGTCCTTTGGTTGTTCTGACCCTGGCAACAAAGCTCATGGCGTTGAATATTGTGCAGGCATAAGGTTGGGACCGGAGCCACGGTGAACGTGTCTGAGTTCATTCTCCCTTCAGGGGGAAACTGCCATCTCTATCAGAGGGCCGGAGCCAGAGGAAGCAGACAGACTAGCATACAAAATGGAGTGGTCGGCCTGCTCCTGAGTGACATAAGCAGCGACCAATAGCGGTGAGAACCATCCGACTTCCTGAACCTTGATGATATTTTATGACCCGCATTAACACTGCATAATATTAAAAGGCCACATATTTTTTTTTCATTCAGGCTGCTACTGATGTCATATACTGCAGAACAATTTTACTTCCAGGATCTTTCACTGTATGTTTACAGAAATGAATAGAAGTTCACCAGACAGTAAGGTTCCAGTTGAAAGCCATGACCTGTGGGCATAGTGAATCACGCATTTGGACATAGATGTAGCAGTGATCAACTCTCAGATCTGCTAAAAGCACTGACTGCAGCTACTTTGTAATGGCTGTTTCATCAGCTTCAAATTAATATTGAATGAGTTTCTATTTAAATTTGCCTGTCGAGGCCATTTAAATTTGAACCATCATCTAAGATTTATCCAAGATTTTTGTTGCTTTAACAACGACATGCAGAATTCTGCTCACATACAATATAGTTGTTAAAATAATCTCAGTCCAGTTTAGACTTAATGCTTGGGTAAAATTGTAAATTGTAATCCTTTTACTGAATCCACCCTTGCCTTTCGATCAGGATGACTCATCTTTTGCTAGATCATTTCAACATGTCATGGCCTTGGTCTTCTTTGCATTCAGTCTTTAGGAAGGGACAAATGTATTCATTTCCAACATTCACTGTGCGTTGTGTAAATGCACATTGGCATGACAGGCCATGCTATCAGAACCTGACAGCAGAAAACATTTTAGAAGCAGATGTTTTGCATCTTGAAGAAAAGAAAAGACTTAGTTAATACAATAACCTATGTACACGAGTCTTTCGGTTCTGCTGTCAAAGCAGCGGAAGTAAGACGGCATGTCGTGATTATGAGTGTTCTGCCAAGGTCAGTTAATACAAAACGTTACACTAATTGCAATTTAGTGTGCCTGTGTAATTGGATATGGGTTATTTATATTATCACATATTTTGAATGATTTAGTTTCTTCTGAATAAGTTCATTAGATAACAATTCTTGTACTCTTTAGAAAAATAAACATGCCTTCCACCTCTGTAAGGATGACTTTGCCTTTTGGCATGGTCTGAAAAAAGGAAAACCTCCCAATGACAATTCTGTCCTGGAAGCAGGTTTTCCATCTGATATTGCCCAGACCACCGTCATTGATTTTCTGAGTGCTAATTACAATAGCTGTCCAATGGCCCCTCTTTTAAAACCTACTCAGCCTCCACTGACAATCTGTTGGTGAAACAAGATGTCCAGCAATTCTCTTCTCACCGCGGCCCTAATTATCACACATAATTAACAGAGCCTACCTTGGAATTCACTAACGGAATTAAAGGCTTCCAGTTTTAGTGTTGAATCCATGGCTGAAAGCTCAATGTAGCCCATGTCCAAACATGTATGCACCAGGATAACTAATAAATGAACAGATGTCGTTGCTTAATTTGACGCAGTTTCACGCAGCAGGAAAATGTGAACCATTGAGCGTGTTATAATTGTTACGTTGTCGTAGGATTTGGTACACCTGTGTTTTTGAATCTGGCCAACCAGGGCTGCTCCATCCAGTCTTCAGCGTTTGGTCAGCAGCTGCTAGCCTCCGTAGATCAACCACCATCCTTACTTCTACTGGCCAAGTCCCCTGCCTTGTTAGGTCCTGGGTTCTCTAACCTGCGAGGCTCCTAGCCCACCGACCTGGGAGAAACAATGTTTGTTGACCAGGGTGCCAGACGGTCCAGTTCGGCGGAGGCTGCACCCATTCTGTACAGGATATAACCTTTGGCCTTTGCCTCAAGGAGACCATCTGGATTTGTCTCGGCGGACCCAGCCCGCCCCTGCCTCCGGATCCTTGATGGGTCTCGCCCAGGGCTCCCTTCCTGCACCACCGTGGAAGCCGGAGCCGCCCGCAGTGGTGAGTCACCAACCCCACGTGCCCCATTCGCAAGACGTGGCAGGAAAGCACGCCTCACCTCTACAGCGGCATGGACATGCCACTCCCTTCAGCTGTGGTCAGGAGGCCGTCTTCAGTCCTATGAACCACAGTATTCATCACAAAACACAACATTTTTAGATCAGACAGCAGACTCAGTCAACCAGTGGCATCGTTGGTTGAAGTTTCCCAGCGTACATTTAAAAAATACTGCTGTGGTGCACGATTATGTCTGAAGCACCTCCCATCACTCATAGTTTTGTTTTACAATGGATATTTACTTTAAGTGAGGGGTTCAAACAATGACATTTAAGCGTTTGAGCTTGCTGGTGTACGGCCTACCACAAGGAGTTAATTGAATGCAGCAAGACAAGTTGGCCCTGTTCGACATCCTCCTATCAAGCACCGTTGAGCCAATTTGCGTTTCCCTCTGCTGGACCCCTGTGACTGTCAGTATGCCACAAGTTTGACCAGGCACAACCTTTAATGTCCTGGCAGAAATGACGTACTGTATGTACCTACAAGGCTGGTTTGTGCAGGTTCATGACCTTTGCACCACTTGTGGACCCTTAAATTATTTTTGTTCCTTGCGGTCTAGGTAGGGCTACTGTTAAGCCACTTCTGATTTAAAGGGCTATATGCATTTAATTGTTTTGTTGACACGTCAGCTCAATGTGGGAAAACAAATCTTCGACATGGAATGCTGAGGTTTGTCTAAACGTACTTTGAAGCTGTGGCAAGATATACATATGTATTCTACATGGCTTGTTGTGACAAGACTAGCTAAGTCCATAGCCTGTCTCAATGACGAATGGGTCCAAGACCAAAGAGAGAACTGAAAATAGATGGTAATGTAATCAATGCCCCAAGTCTTTTCATAAAGTGGTATTGAGGAAATAAATAACAAACAGAGTAGCCTAGTTTGTATGTTAAGGTGATAACGGATCAATAAACATTCTTATATATTTTGGGTAAATGTGTTTAATGCAATCTTATCCTGAATTTCAGCAGTAGCTATGCAGCCTTTGTGAAATATATTCAGCTTTCTGCTAACATATCTTGACATAACTACTGGTCCGTGAAGGATAAGAATTGTAAGCTGTATGTCTACATCCTTCTACTAAAAAACATTAATCACAGGTCTTGGTAGACAGCCCACCCATACCTTTTAGATGAGACTGAATGCATTTATATTTTACCCTGGCATTATTCTGGGAATGAAAACTCCCCAGGTGTACCAGAGAAATAAATTAAATTGAGTTCACAGTCCATACAACATCAATCTGGTATAGTAAACGTTCAATTAGCCCACATAACCATGAATAAACCTCCTAGGAGAGATGACGTTATGGACAAAGCAATGCGCTTCTTTCAATTACATCTTTTACGTCGTCATTTGCCCGTACCATGTTCAATGGATTGACAATGTCCTTTACACATTTTCAAAGGTAGACATTTGAGAAATGAACAGGAGATATGAACTGAAAAGAAAGGTTGTATTGCACCAACTCAAAGAGAGGGATGATAGTCGACAAGCCAACAGAGCGACGAATACTGTATAGTCCCGAATGAAGAGGATGATTGTCCAGGATTCTCTCTACACCACTGGCACAATAGAGAATGAATGCATCTGATGTGGGAGCACTCCGTCAGGCGAAAATATCATTTCAGTGTATTCCCTCAAGAGTAAATCCATAAAATAGCCCAGAGAAAGATTATCCACACTGCTCCTCATGCTCAAAACATAAAATGGGAGTCAATTTTAAATGAATATACCTTTACCAAAAATACAGAACGTACATCACGTTTACCGTTCAGAATACACGACAGTCAG
>JACXGI010000600.1:22070-76640 GCA_016801175.1 Esox masquinongy
CAAGGGCTGAAACATTAAGGGAACAAGTCTGCATCAAGGGCTGAATCATGAAGGAAATCATTGATTGACACTGACAGACGTGCAGCGTTGATCATGAGGATCCGTGGGATCATGAGGATCCGTGGGATGATGAGGATCCGTGGGATCATGGCCAGTGTGGATTTCATACAGCCTTCCACTAACAACCAAGAAGTCTGGCCTGGACTGGAGAGTGAATGACAGGACGTGGTATCGCCCTCTTCAGAGGCTTGTGGCGTTTCTGTACTGCCTTTGGTGCATTTGAAAAGGAAGCAATTACCAGCCCTAAAATAAAGAAATGGCAACCAATTTAGTTCGATTTGGAAAAAAAGCAGGACAGCTTGGTACGAATGCCTATAAGGAAGTCTTTTCAAACCTCCCCAGTCTATTGGGGGTTGCAACGAGACAGGGCCGTAAACACAAACGAATATGATGAAACTGGGTAAT
This sequence comes from Esox masquinongy, assembly GCA_016801175.1. Classification (NCBI taxonomy): domain Eukaryota; kingdom Metazoa; phylum Chordata; class Actinopteri; order Esociformes; family Esocidae; genus Esox; species Esox masquinongy. The sequence goes on from JACXGI010000600.1 coordinate 22,536, forward strand.
GGAGACAGCCTGTAAGAAAAAGAAGAGGAGATGACTCTGAGAAGTCTCAAGATTGCTTTCCACTCGTGTGTGTGTGTTTAAAAGGCTTTCTTGTATCATTTTGTGTGGGTGCGCGGTGGCTTTTCCTCCCAGAAGACCAGAGCCATGTTGGGTCCGGAGACACTGTGGCCCATTCAAAGAGGTCCTTTAGTTGAGTGTGAATCCACTTTTTTATCTTTGCATTAATTCAGTACGTGTGTTTGTAGGTCATCACAGTAAAATAGAAGGGAATGTATTTTTTAAAACGTACCCATCAGTAACCTTCGATCTTGTTCTAATTTTGTCTCTTAGATCTCAGTGTAAATGAGTGACACCTTGCAAAACACCAACCCAATGAAGTGCCTTGCTTGGGAATACCTTCAAAAGGTGCTCACTATATTATTTACTAAATTTCAACATTGCTTGAGAATATACAGAAGCCCTTGACATGTTCTTAAATAATTCTTTGTAATTTACTCAATAATAGCATAAAAGCTGACATAACTTTTTTAACTGGAATAAACGCTTGTTTGATATAATTTAAACCCAGCAAAATTTAATAAGATGGTACGAGATGTTTGATTTATAGATTTCAGTAAACTCTTTGTAGAGTTCCTTTTATGTCTTCTGCCAATTATTTTTGGATTATTCTGGCAGTCATTTCCCAGTTTGTTCTTTGCGGACCAGACCTTTTCTTTGGAGGGATGTGTTTCACCAAATATCACAGGCATATTCTGTTTCGTCAGTACATTTCCTGAGCTGGGCTCCTGCATTGGTGATGATTCCTTGATGATACTGCAGCCCAGTACCTGTTCACATCCTAGCTGCCTCACCTCACATTAGAGCACCAGACTATTATAGTCACACTGACATTACATTATTTAGGCCTTTTGTGACATGTTTTGCGTTATTTCATGGCCGTTATGACACCTCAATAAGTGACTGTCAAAACCCACAAAATGCAAAACATTCCATACAAGGACATATCAATTTCAATCAATTCTGTGTAACACAATGATTTAAAATGTTATAGAAAAGAAAATACACATTTATGTTTTTGGTAAAACATTAGGTGGTTAATGTTAAGACCAGGAAATAAGTGGCCTGATCGCATGCCTAAATTAGTTGGTGGAGGACAAATTCATTCAATTCTAAGTTTTTTCAAATGCTGAATTATCTTTGAATTTGTAATCTCTTCATCTCCCCCACATCCTTTCCCTTTTCCCAATCTTTTTTCTCTCTTATTATCCTCTCTCTCCTTTCCCCTCTTCTCTCACCCTCCTTCTTACTTAATCTTTTTCTGTCTTCCTCTCTTCTCACTTACCATCTTCTCAATTATTCAGTCTGTCTCTCTTTCACACAGTATATCCCTGCAATGTAACATATTTCCAAATTTTTACTTGATTTTTTTTAACTTGATTTGGATTTTGGGGTGATACAGATGAGAAACTATTTATTGACCGTGCTTACATTATTTTGCCTCAACTAACCCAACATTTGCGGCACAGCTTCAGTTCAGGATTCAAGTAGCTTTGCCTATGTTCTGTGTATTTGATATGATCCAAGATGAACATAATCAACATGCCCTGAAAAGACCAAAAAACGGTAGGGATTTTTCAGCTAGGGACCAACTGACAAAATTGTGAATACAGGCTGTTTATATGTTGATAGTAGAAAAGGGATTGATTTGTATACATGCAAGCAGCAGCTTCCACACTTAAACTATTAGAGTAAGAATACCTACTAACAGTGCTGGCATGCCTACTAACAGCCTTTTGGGGGTCGTTTATGCCTGGAGCCAGCCCTGCCTGCTAAGCCCACTTCCATCAAAAAGAGAAAATGTGTTTTTTTGACTTTTAATATCTCTACCAATATATCTGCCTGTTACATCCATGCAAGTTTTTTTTTTATTTTAAGCCAAACAGATTTGTCTTTAATATATTATGGATGGAAATTTGCATTACAAGCACCTCCCCAGATCAAAATGTAAATGAAAAGAAACAAATGATCATCATCACGATCAATATAAACTTTGCATAGTGTTGTAGTTTCTATAAGAAAAGACCTACTCTTTGAAGTGCATCTGTACAACAGCAAAATTATCCAACTTTTTAGTATGGCTACTGCTTGTAACATTCAAACTTTGAGAAACAGAAAACCTCTACGAGATACTCATGACATGATGACAAATCTTTTAGTGTCAGCCCACTTCCGTCTAGCTCCATAGTCTACACGCCACAGGGCTTCCTCTCCCCATGGGGAGTGAAAATGACAACCTGATGTTTCAGATTTAAACATTCAGTGGGCTATCTGGCTTCTTTCTGTCTATCTGTGGACATACTGAAAGAGCCAGGCGGAGCATGGAGAATAATGTTTGGCTGTCTGACGGAGTGTCTGCTCAGTCAGATTTGTGTTCATCTTAGTAGACATTTTTGTCCCGATGCTGTGCACAATATCCGGATTGTAGCAGCTGCAGTGATTACCAGTAGCTCAAGCAGGTATTGTTTATAAAATATTAATCAATCAAGGAATCAATCAAGGAAACCTCACATGCAATAATAGCTTAAATTGGAATTCTGCCTGGAGGGGTTGCATGGTGTTCCAAATGAAATTCATAATAAGAAATATTACACCCAATAGCTGAGGAACAATTACGTCGTTTTTTTGTTATAATCTGTGGTGATTATAATTCACCGCTGTCATCAATGGCCTTGTGCACATGAGAATAGAATACAAACAGATTTAGATACTTGCATGGACATGTCACTCTGGAATAAAATAAATTGATTCAAAATTGAGTACGATCAACATTACAACAGATATATACGTATTTACACATCAACACTTGTGAGATGTACAAAATCGTTTTGAAGGCTTTTGCTCTAATTTAAATGTAATTATGAAAATAATTTCAGAATTACTTGAAAAGCCTTTTGTCTTCATTCTGATGTCTCAAGACCAGAATCAAGCACCACTATTCTGTGGCTAGGGCTAATATACATTCCCATGACTTCTGATATCCACTGTTAAGGGGTTGAAAATAAGCAAAATGCTTCCCAAAGTTATACTGTGTGAAGTAACCTAGAGCCCATTAGTCTTAATATTAATAGCACATACATTCTTTACACCAATGGCAACGATAATGTAACTCCATAGCAACGCACCCGCTGGGCTGAATGGCTTACAGCTAGTCCATGACTCTGACAGATTACACTACTGGACAGGCTCACTTTACCGTTGACCTCACGGACCTTCTTTTCAAATCCAGAGGACATAAAATAATGACATGACAAGGAATAAAATTTGCTATTAGGAACCTGAACCATGGTGAACAGAATTCTATGCTTATTTTGGGATGTATTAGGTTAAAAAATCTGACATTTTGTATATAATGCTAATTCTGTGTCAGTGAAAGACCCCACTGGAAGAACGATTCAGAACATAAAGAATCGTATTACAACATTACACATTTCACACATCAATGCAGAATTGTAATGAGACACCCTAATGGTAAAATTAAATTGTGGCTAACCTGATACATACAACTGTGAAAAGATTTTTGTTCATGTATTAGAGATTGAATTTTTTTTTTTAAACTGACACAAAAAAATCACCCACAAAACCATAGACCTACCAGAACATGCTGCCAAGAATTCAAGATATTTGGTGAAATAGGTGAACAAGGCTGAAAAGACAGACTCATTTTCTCCAGCTAGCTCACCAGATAGGAAACCGAATGAATACAGAGTGCACAGAGATAATTGATGCTGTGCTATTGCACCAGGCCTGCAACTACAGGGATATCTGGAAGGTGAAGTCAAAGGTGACTCTCCTCACACTGGCTAAGCTAACTCAGAAATAGCAATCTTGAATTCCCTTGATGACTGTGCTGCACAGTTTCTTAATGGCAGTGATAGATAGGCAGGGGACTTAACTGTGGCTATTCTGGTTAATGTTAGTTAAGTTAAGGTGAGTATTGCCATTTAGAAATTGCCATTTGTACCTGAAAAACTACTATCCCACTTGTAACACACACTATACCTAATACCTGTAAACTTTCTGCCCTCCTCTATTTGCCTTAATTGCGCATTTAGTATTGCCATTTGCACTGCATTTGCCTTCATTGCACATCTGCACATTCCACTAGTAATATACATATACTTAATACTTGTAAATACTTGTACATTTTCTGCCCTCTATTTGCACTTCTGGTTGGATGCTAACTGCATTTCGTTGTACTGTTCAATGACAATAAAGTTGAATCCAATCTAATCTATCAAAGTATTAATGTTAGTATGAAATTATGCTAGCATGAATTATGTAGTGTGGATGTTGTGTGAGTTGTGCGTAATAAATTAAAATTCAATAGCCTGTGTAATTGTATAATAAATGAAAATCAGTAATTATTTAGCCACAGAAATTCAAAGGCTTCTTTAAAGAAAAATGCTTTGGATTATGTTTTGTCACATCATGAATGTGTTTGGCCCACAGTTTAGGAGCCCGTAATTAAGCAACAAAGCAACAGGTGCAGGAAATATCAAACAGCTGATCGTTGAGTTGTTGCTGTCTATGAACAGCAGGCAGCTCCTACTGTATGAGACCTTTCACAATTTCTTGAAAAACATCTCTGGGACAAACTGTTCAGATGAATCACAATGTTTTTGCAACATCATTTCCTCTTCGATTACAATCTGCATCCACACTTTTCAATGGCCTATTGGTTTTTATTGTTCTTGAATTGGAAGTATGCAGTATTTATAAGAAAACACTTCCATTCATGGGTAAGGTTCAGATTGTGAGAGTGCTGAAACCTCAGAATTGTCTTTGATGAACACTTCTCATGGGGGGCTAGTTGAGTTCTCTGCTTGCACAAGCCTTTCTGTGCATGCACGACTTTTTGCAAAAACATGTGACCATAGAAATAAATCCCTATTCCTTTTCATTAGGAAGCCCATGAGATATAGAATATATGGGGTTCGGACCTATTTGTCATTCAAGATTGATACTGTATTACCTTTGTGGCGTTAACAAAATCTGATTTTTTTCCCCCATGTGATTGTCAGACAGTCACTTCAGAAGGCACTCCTGTTGGCTACCCGCGGACACTCCACTCAGAATAATTCAGCATCCAAAAAGTGCACTATACACCCGCAATTTGACGGATGCGAAGAGACAAAAAAGTGTAATAACATTCAATGACTGTCATTAGGACCATGTTTCAGCCATCGGTAACCGCACCAAGTAACAGGTGTGGTTACCATAGCAATTGGCCTTTTCTTGTAGGCTTCCATCAACATTTTTTATTTCAGTCATTTTGCAGACATTCTTAGTCAGAGCAACTCGAAGGCCCAATAAGAATTAATTAAGTGCCATGCTCAGGGTCACAACAAGAGATTGTTGGCACAGGAATTCAAACCAGTGACCTTTCGGTTGCTGACACAACTCGCTAACCATCAGGCTGCGTGCATCACCACGATACAGTTTCAAAATGTTTCATGCCACATCGGCCGTGGTCGGGAGTGCCACACAGGTGGTGCAAATTGGCCTGTGTGGGTTGAGGAGATAGGTGACCGGCAAGCCACAACATGGGCATCAAAAAGCCGGCAAGAAAATTGTCCATGCTAAAATAGCACACCTGCCGCACAAGATGAAACATAGCCCTTGTTGCAAGAGCCAGCCCTAACATGACCACTTTGCTAGTATAGGTTCCTTTAAACAATATAAGCAGGTTTCGGGTAGCATTGAAAACATTCACTGGATAAGGTGACGTTTGTCAACATATTTGCATCAATTCACTCAACAGGCCAAAGGTACTGATAGAAGTCACCTTGTCCCATAGATATTTACACAGTTAATAAAATGCTGAGGCGGTGTGAGCCTACACGAAATACCGACCTTATTTGAAGTGAATCAAAAAATCCCCAATGGAAGAAAAGATTGGTGTAATTCAAGAAATGCTTGAATTACATGGAGAATTATGACTCATACTACTTCAGTCAAAACTGAATGATTTTGGGCAAAGTTGAGCCAGCCAGCTAGGATGTGTTTCTAATGCGTTTGCTATGCGTTTTAGTTTACCAAATATGAGCACACTAACAATACGGACTGTTCCACCAAACACTTAGAGTTTTCTGTCTGTCTGAATATATAGCCTGTAGAGAGGCTATAGAGAAACGTTTTTTTGTCTGCCCCAGCTCGTTATAGATGGCCATCATTGTTGTGATTCTGACAGCTTGAACCCCTGGGGGAGACATGGGGACACGTCGAGTGTCCAGTCCACATTTCATCTGACTGGTGTGAGATCAGACCGGCAGCCCCATGGGTCATAAATTATAATACAGTCATCAAAGCTTTTTTTCCCTCTGGTTCTTTCAACTTAATAACAGTCACTAAGAGCTATTTAGCTGACAAATTTAGATTTGTGTGAAGATATTGTACCTTTAACTCTGTATTTATCTATATGATACATGGCAAATGCTTAATGGCTCAATAACAAATACAAGTGAATGGCCAAATGTAAAATCCATAGGATGAGTAATTGGTCACTCAGTCTGGATCCTGATGTATTTTGAGCAACAGGGGACGATGCGTCTGGACATGATGGCGTCGCTAAAGCGATGCATCCTTACTGTCAGATCAATAGGACTGTTAAAGTCAATTATCCAAAAAGTGGTTTAAATTATTTTTATTTATATATTTTTTCAATTAAAATCAATTGTGAAGTGTTTTCTTTTCTGAAACAAATGATAAAAATTAATCACATACCATTTTCACTCAAGGCACAAAAAGATATTGAAAACGAGGCCAAACACAGTCTGTTTTCTATTTTCTTCAGCCAGGTCTGTTTGTGTAATTCCACATGATTTCCTTTAGGGGCACATTATACATTAACTTTACAAGCAAATTTCCCATACAATTACACAATGGAAAATTCATATTACTTGAGGTCCTCAATTTACAAAATCTCTATTTTATTATTTATCAACATCCCATTAGTCTCTTGTGGACAGATTTTGCACATTGAAACACTTTTGTGAGAACTATACTTAGCGGACATTTATGAACACAATGTATGCTGTCAGATAGTCAATTCATGATGTTGCCATTACAATGACTTTGTCTGCAGTTGAAATTGCCTAGATCATGACAAAAGAACATAATGTTTGGTCTCATCCAGCGAAAAGCATTTCTTGTTGTGATTTTGAGAGAAAATCGTTGGAAAATTACATTATTATTACTGCCATTTGCCACCGCACAGCTTTGAAACATTCTGATATGTCTGCCTATGTCAGTGTTTTGTTGAGTAAATTACGTACCATTTTCCCAGTGGTGCATCTATCAGCACAGAGCACTGTGTCCGTAGATCCATGTGGGTGACACATACACAGTCTAAACCTTTAAGTCTGTAGCGAAGTCTTTTGACTGAGTGTACTCCAGCTCCGGGGAATGACGGTGAACGGCGAGGCCCTAGGTTGATGAACCGCCCCTTGTGTCTCTGCCTGGCGCCTCTCCACTGGGATACTCTCAAGCCACTCCTATTATGGGGGATGAGTCACTTACTCGTGTTTCCCCATGTCACCTCTAGGAGGGTGTCCTGTCAGGCTTTTCATCATCCTCTACCTGAGTGGGATGAGTCAGTGATAAGATCTTTCTGTCTGCTTTTGCACCTCAGGGTGTTTTCTCAGGGTGGTTGGTGGTCTGTTGGTGTCTGCTGGTCTTGTGCTGTGCTTGGCAAAGTGGATGCAATTATTTTCTGCCTACGGGCCCTTTTCAGGTTTATCTTTGGATGTTCCACAGTGTCCCTGGACCTTCCCATGTTGGTCTTTTGTTACGGGCTAGCGTTGGTGTGTCCCGTCTTGTCTGTATCCTGCTGAATCCAAAACAGGGCTCCATCTCCAGTGTCCTGTTAAGGAGGACCTGAGGTTACCTGGGCTGATGAATCCCAGCTGTCCCTTCACAGAGTCCTACCTGGGTGTGTCTGCCTGACGACTCAGGCCTAAGCCCACCTGTTCCCACCTGAATGTCCTGTTGGTCATCTGAACATGTGAATATATGAATGACAAATGTGGCCTCAACAGGTAATGTATCCTTCAACCAATCACAGCCAGAATAGAACTGAACACCCCTCGGAGTCTGACTCTTCTCCTGGTTTCTTCCAAATTTCCAGCTGGTTTTAATGCTTGCCACCGTGTTTTAATATCTTACTGTTTGTAACACAGAATAGACCAGAGTCAGAATAAGACCTATTTTAAGTTTATTTTCCAGAAGCCAGAACTCCAGAAACAGGTCAAATGGGCAAGTGCTGTGTCAGGGAAAATCCAAGAATCGTATTCCAAAAGGCAGGCAAGTGATCATTCAAACCAGTGAAATACTCAAGATATGTAAAACACTCAGAAAAGCTTCTCAGAATAGATAACAACACTTCACATTGGACACATGGAGATCAGGGGTGAAAATACACAGACATCATGATGGCTAACAAGACACAGGTGTGCAGGAATTTAGAGAGACAACGGCAGATGATAGGAGTGGGTGTGGTACAAACAGGAGGGCGGAGAAAGACTAAACCATCCGGGACATTAACAGGGGGAAGGAGTTCTGAGAGTCTTTTGAGACAGCTCAATATTCAGGGGAAGTGGAGCGCTGAGTTGTGACGCTTGCTTTGGGTGGTTAGGGTGGACGTCTGTTCAAGCACTTTGAACAAATAATTTGAATTCAATGCAACAGCGTGTTGTTATTACTAAGTCTTTTTGCAGCATTCAGAAGAGATAGTGAGTTGAACTCACTCATTGAGAATTCTAGAAGTGTTGGTCATCTGTTAGGAAACTAAATCAGACGATGGATAGACTGGAGAAAATGTTTAACTTTTGTTATTCATGGCACTTGTCCACTGTGAGTGTTTGCAACCAACAACAGAACAGATTGTGGCAGAGTTGGCAGACTGAGTTCCAGATTGTTTTGTGCTTCTTCTCCTCCTTTCCTCTCCAAATGTCCAATCTTGTCAGTTTTGTTAAAACTGATAAGGTAACCACAATAAAGGCAGTTGGAAAAACTCACTGGTTCACTCAAACAGAAAGTTAAATCTCCATCCCTTTAGTTGAGTCTTCAACGTGACGTGAAATTAGACTGGAAGACTGAATTACATGTGTAGGCTGGGTGCCTGTTTGCGATCCAGCATTTCTCTGTTCTCATGGCTGTGCTCAACATGAAAGGGACAGAACCCTTTCTTTTGATCTTAGAGCGGCCAGAAATACTTACCCTTCTGAAATAACCCTGATCGCTGTCATGACATAAAATAGCAGACCATAATCATGCTGACAATGAGTGTGACAACGAGATGAGGAAGCCATAGCATTGGCTGTCATACAGCATCTGTATTCTGGGTATGGTGTCTACACATCCATCAAAGGAAGTAGACAAAGAATAAGGTAGATTTCTAGCTGATGTAGAAATGTTCTCTACCTAAGGAAAAAGACTAATGACAGTCAAGTGACATTAATAAAGCCAAAACACATTAATAAATATAATTTAGATTCTCACATTTGTAGGTCACACAGAAATTATACGGCTCCCTTCTTTCCCACGTGTTTTCTCTTGTGGGATATACAGTAGCTGAATCTACAAAATAGATAGTCCGGGAGGTCTGTAGAGGAGTTTAAATACTGTCTAAAAATGTAGGTTTTTTAATGTCCTTTAAGACTACAGAACTTTGATCTACAAATTCAAGAACACCTTGCCATGGCACAATATGTTCAGGAGGGAGTTAAAAGTGGACCAGCTGGCATAGAATGGGGTTGTTTAAAAAAATAATGAAAAGAAAGGTGTGGGACAGTGACAAACGATTCGAGTTAAAGCACTATACCCCGCACATTGCGACGGTTTCATTACAGGAAATCTTTGTCAATGGAATGTGATGAATAACACCATTACCAGCAACATCACCATCCAGTCCACCATGACTTTCAAATGCCAGAGCTCATCCTTTCTAGCCCAGAAAGGATGAGCTCTATTATGAACTCCCCATTATGTCAACACTTTTCATCCGACACAATGTTTTTAGTAGAGTGAGGTATGTTTACTGAGCTAACAATTGAAAGAAGATGAGCGTGTTGTTCTTCAGCTTCAAACTAATTTACCCAACACAATGGCTTTTCTTATTTGGCCAACTGATAAGAAAATCAAAATGCGAGGGGGTAAAAGAGTGCTGTATAGCTGGGTCAAATCTTGTCATTATGACGTATAGCCACTAAGGTTGGCCTGCTGGCTGCATTTCCAAGTGTTGTGGAGGTTGCATTGTGACAAAAACCACATCATCTACATTCAGAGAACAGTGGAGGAAACAAATGAACCCAAGCGGCTGCATTTTTATTACCTTTCTTTTTGCAATTTGAAGATACGTGCGCAATCTGACAAGAACAATCTGACAAGAACAATCTGACAAGAACAATATGTTTACTGCTCTCATCAACATTCAAGATAATCCACCCAATTACCCAACTCATCTCCAACTAGTCTTAAAGATTAATGTTGACAATTCCAAAACATGTTTGTTTTCAGGTTTGTTTAGATCAGACCCGTCTGGGTTCAAATCTTATTTATTTTCTTCCAAGTATTGGGTTTAGTCTGCCTGTAGCGCCAGATCGCCATGAATGGCACTTCGGTGACTTCTGCATTAGCGGGTTGAAGATGCGGCCCGAGGTGGTGAAGGGGGCATTTCTCTCTGGGAGAACCTCAGTTGGTTTGTATCATGTTTAAGTGATTTCTGTGGCAGTGAGATGTGTTACACACATAATTGGTCAGAAGGAGCACAGAAATTGCCTTTGCGTGCTAAACTGTACACTGTCACATTGGAACGTCTATCGTCGGGTGAGCAAGATCTTGGATGTAGTCGAGGTTTCTTTCATTTTGCAAAGTCTCCATGGTATACAGATCACACTACAAGTACCTTTGTGTGTAATCGCGGTTGTCCTTGATTGATAGAGCCTTTGGATGTCTTTTAGTGATGTTGCCATCTGCAAATATCTGTTGTACAAGGTGTCATTTTTCTCTTTCTAAAAGTCTACAACTGGTGGGACTGTACTTCCTGCTTTGGTGAAGTCCCTCCACCTCCCCTTGGATTTGGTGAAGTCCCTCCCCTCCCCTTGGCAGGTTTTGAAAACATCCCGGTAAACTGGGTACTGCTGGTTAACTCACTAAATTTACATTACACAACACAACGGCTAGTTGTCATCATTTGAAGGATACTTTTCTGGAGGTGATCTTACAGGGTGATATTGAACCATATATGTTTAGATGGTTACAAGGCTAGTACTCTAAGATGGATTTTAAAGACAATAATAGCTGAATATTGCTATAGTATAACTATAACAGCTTTCTTCGGCCAATATCCCAATGAAACGCCTTCAAATACCGATTGAAGATATTTACTAATCACAGTTGGACCACGTGTTTTGACAGGACCTAGACGACAAATAATTGAATTCTATTGATTTGTGCCTTGCTTCTTGTTAAACAAACAGTGGCTGTAGAAATTACCAGTATTAAAGAATGCTACTGTTGTTAAAACGGCTTTTGAATTTAGTTTTACTTATTGAAAACCGTGCATGTGAGAATTAACTACTGAGATCTATGGCTAGCAATCTACTGTCAAATGTATAGCTTACTCTTTATGTTTTTTCAGTTGCATAACAGCAACAATGCTGTTACGCTGTTGAAATACGTGACTTTAAAGTTCAGTAGGATGGTGAGTTAATTCAGTAGCGTTCTTACAATTCAGAGCATATCTTGAAGAAGGTCTCACGACAGAAGGAAATTAAAGATGAATGAGCCTCTGAGCTTTCATAATAGTGTTTGGCCTTGGTAATGTGTGCCCAGGGGCCCAAATGTGAAATAGTTTGCAAGAAACACATTTATATTTTGCTACGAATGCGTTACAAAAATGACATTGTAAACAAGGATCTGATCATAAAAAAGGCCATACAGATTGTATTTTGAAGGGTTTCCTGACAATCACTGTTACTCTGTTCATTTTAGTCTGTTCAGACATAAGAGACAGTAAAAAGATTAACAACAGTATTAAGTCAATATACTGTATATTTGATAGTCAGTGGATACTTTCATATGATATGAAAGGTGAATTACAGCGTAGATTGTCGCATGTGCACTTTAAAAACCTGTATATCTGAATCAGATACATACACAACAGTAGGAATAGCCATTGACCCACTGTAAATGCAGGGAAAATCTAAGTACTATACTGCCCTCTGCTTTTCGTTGTGTGAAGTTATCAGTGTGTAATGAGACCAGCAGAGCCTGGTCAATCATTCAAAACAGCAAAAATATTTTTGTAAAATTGAAAAAGGAACAGCTTTGTAAGTGGGAAAATCTGCTACTGTTAAAGCCTTTATATTAAAATATAATAGATTTCACACAGCCTTCCTCATCAGTCTGCAGTGTGTACAAACTGCCGAGTGTCCACTTCTATAAAAATGTTGTCCAGATGTTGAGGGAAATACCCAGAGGTATAACATGACAATATCTGTACTGAAAAGATAATCAGACACAAAATAAAAATATTGAGGTTCACACAGCTGTTGGCCAATCCCTTATCAAGCCAAGCCATTTATCCCAATATTTTTATGGAAATGCAAACCGACTGAGATGAAAGAGAGATGAGCGATATTGGCTAGCGCCACAGGGTATGTAATTACATAAGTCTTCTAGATAAAGGTTTTGATAAGATATAAAGGTTTTCGTCTCTGTTCATGTAGAGAAGTCATCTTCAACTGTGCAAAAACTATTTCTCTACAATCCAAGAAATTACCTTTGCCTGCAGCAGTGCTGGGTGTGGCTGGTATGATATAGACAGGGGTCAGATGTGGGAGAGGGTGAATCAGTAACAGATTTCCTGCTTTACCTCGCATCTTCAAGGAATATGGTGTTATGTATATCATCTGTCACTCACAAAGTGACTGCAGCTTAATGTGTCATTTCTCCATCAGTTCCATAGCTTGGTATAAAGCCCTCACTCACTGTGCTTGCAAAGAATCATTCATTGGTTTTATAGCCGTCATCAGGGAATTGTGATTTTAGTGTTTGTCCACCATTTTCTGACTAAGCAATGAGGCATGAGGGGGTTTGGTGTATGGCCAATATACATACCACTGTGCTTTTCGTGGGCACATCACATTGCAGGGTGCCTGGATACAGCACTGAGCTGTGGTATATTGTCACTATACCACAAACCCACGGGATTCCTTACTGTTATTATAAACATGTTACCTTAATTAGAACAATAAAAAAACTATGTGATGTCATACTTGTAGTTTATGGTTTTACATGCCACGGTTTTCAACTGATTAACATTCAAAATTCGAACCACCCAGTTTATAATGAAACAATACAGTCAATATGAGATATGTGTCTGCCTGACCATATTTCAGGGTCAGTTCACAGAGTCAGTTCAGAGAGTCAGTTCAGAGAGTCAGTTCAGAGCAGCGTCTCTTTCTCTCAAAACCTATTCTTTAGATAACAAGTTGCAATGTCAGTTATTCAAGGGCACTATTGACCATGACACATTGATTTGACATCGCTGCTCATTGCCTGTTCCAGGTCTGTTGATACAGAGTCAGCAAGATGCTGAATCAACTTCTGGGCTAAAGCCACACTCTGTCAGATGTGCACACTATTAAAGATTGGATTCACAGTCGTATTCCGTTCAAATCAGTCAGAAAATTACTAGAAAACATGCTCACAGATATTATAATATTTAATATTTTAACACAGGCCATGAAATTAGTTAGTTAGGTTTGGTTTGTAAATAATACTCATTATAAACAGTTTTGTAGCCCTGACCAACAACATATAGTACATGGCTGCTTTTTCTTACAAGAAATCAAAGAATCAACATGCAGGGAATCGAATGAGTAAGCACTCTAAATACAAAAAGTATATATAAATTCACCCCCTCCAAACAAGTTGTGCAGTGATATGCCATTTTGCACAAATTCAGTAAATTCATCAGTGAATTAAACTCTGAATTGGGTAATTACCAATAAAAAACAGCTGCCCGCTGCTTTTCCCTCAATCATTTATCTCATAATTCCCAGCAGGAATTAGACAACCTACCGTCCACTGGAGAGTATAGCTAAATACAACACTGCATATCATATTAAGGAGAAAGGTATAGTAATTATTATATGAACCTTTCACTCAATGGTTAAAAAGTCTATAGTGATGCTGTTTTACACATAACATCACCGCATGATAACCTTAACCAGCTTATCAGAAAGACAGCGTAATGTTGCCTGTCAGATGATAACTGCGGCTGGAGAGACTAGATTATAATTATTTTTTCTTGACGGCATATGCCTCTTAGAAAAATAACTATTCAGTGGTATTGTTTTCCTTCAATGGAGCGAGTGAGAGAGAGAGGACGAGAGAGAGACATTGATGCCACAAATAAATTGCTGATGACCTTTCTCGTCACAGTAAATTCAATTATACAGATTAGTCCGGGAGACATTTCCTGGATTGTGAATGTAGCCGGGAATGCTCAGAGGATGACACTAAAAGTACATGGACCAGTTACACTGAATATTTTGGGGATGTCAGTGGTTTTTCTAACTGCATTCCAAACATGTTGTCACTGTTGCTAAACGCATTTCGAGCTCCTTGCGCATGGATAGCTTATACAGAGATCATTGTATGAGCCAGTGTGGCATTTGGATACCTCAAGCCCCATTATATCCATCAGTTTGTGAATAACATTAAAGAAAATCCTGACTCAGAAAGAGCCTGCTAACAACCACGGTCAAAGGTCAAAGGGAAAGGAATAGGGGTGGATTGAATGTGCTGACCCTTCTCTTTTCAAAACATATTCTACAAAAAGGTACCCCACTAGGGTTCCAGGTATTAGTTTATACGGGGGGGATTTTAGAATCCTAGCAGCACAAAAGATTCCCCCATGGGGACTCGCAAAATAACTGACTAGCATATATTTAGAATTACAAGGATTTATTAGAAAACTGAAGTGATAGTCTTTTATTTTAATCTAAGGATTTCTGTCTAGAAGCAATTATATCACTTTATGGTAACAACACAGATTATTTTGTTGTTGAAGAAAGTAAACACTTAATGCTGGGAATGTCCTAATGCTCCATGTATGCCTGTAGCAGTTTGGACAGACAAAGTCAGTCTTACTACAGACCTTTTGTAACTTTTTATTTATCTGTTCATGTTTGTTTGTCATGTATTCTCTTGGGAACTCTTATTTGGTGCATGACAACATCAAGATCTATATAAATGTTTCACAGTACAATTGTACTTGGCCAGTTTCCACTGGTTGGAAAGAACATACCTTATTTGCAAGGATCCTTACAGTTCAGCTAATAGACTGTTTTGAGTAGCTGAAAGGAGAAAGTGAGCCTCAAATCATTCGCATTCTACTACACACTACAGTTGACGGTAGAACGGCTCCACCTGTTGTCTGTGGGTATTGCTAAACATACACTGTACACACATTGTTCAATCCTGATCAAACCACACCTCTTTCATTCCCCTTCATGCCCCCATAGTTTATGGATAACAAAGAAATGGAAAACTCACTACTGTGTGTTGCTCTGGAAAAGAACAGCTGCTAAATGACCTAAAAATGTAAATATATTTTAAAAAAGTCGATTTGTGTATTATATAAATATCTCCAGGCATTAGCATTGAGCATCCATCAATGCACCCTGCATCCCTCATCTGTCATGTCTCAGTCCTGGTTGGTCCCTGCCTAAGACTCCAGCTGCAGGAAGTTGGAGGGTCAGTAGGGGTCTCTCTTCTCTCAGGTCCCTTGGTATTTAACCTTCATCTGCAGGGACCCCTGACATTTCACAATTATGTAGTAGCCCTGAACAGGCACACCTGATTCCCTAATCAAGGGCTTGATATTTAACTTATCTGTTGCATTTGCTCTGGACTAGATCAAATACATGGAACTCCTGGGTGTCTTTGTATTATTTTAAATACCTCTGCTATGCTCTAAAGACCAAATGCCAAAGTCCCAGGGCAGTAAAACATAGTGCTGTGCAGGTGCTGACTTTTACATTGGGACATTAAACATGTGACCTCTTTGTGGTCATGCAATCTGGAAGAGAGATGCAGTCTGGAAGAGAAATGCAGTCTGGAAGGGAGACGCAGTCTGGAAGAGAGACACAGTCTGGAAGAGAGACGCAGTCTTGGACATTTATGATTAACACATTTTTTTTTAAACTTCTGATTTTGGGTTGGATGTGTAATATGCTGTTTAAATGTGCATAATCTATAAGTAGAATCATTATCATACATGAGTTAGCCAGTAATTACATGTTTTAAAGCAGGTGTAGCAACTATCTGCGGATAAATGACAGAGAACACAATTTTTAGGGTCCCTTTTTGGCTCGACAGCACCACAACCAGTGGCCAGAAATCGTGGACTGTATCAATACCATTGCAGTAGTCAGGGCTAACAGCTCATAGTTGTACAATGAGTCCATTATAAACACGAATGCTTATAATGCGTCATAATATTAGGCAGATGACTCATTTCCCAATACAGTTTGCAACCACAAAAACAAGAAAAACAAAACAGAAGTTTACTGTTCTTACTAGAAAAGTGTCCAGATTCTCTCTAGAGATCAGAAGCAATGTACGACCTTCATCAAGCCTTATGAAATCACAGCTGCAACAAATTAATATGATCCATGAGAAGGTATGATGTGAATGATTCATGGTCATGGTCTGTTTCACTAAACCAAGATATGTTTAGATTACTCACGACGAAATTACAGCGTTGATGAAGTTCCTCTTCGGGTATTACGTCCTTCAGGTTTCCAAGACCTTTTTTCCACTGAATAAAAGAGGAGGTCCGAAAAATAACGCTCCGACGTCTACTTCATTTTGCGCACGCGCACAATGGCAACAGGGAACAGCGATTTCCAGAGGTTGCGGCAGCACAGCAACCAGCTGTTGACTAAATGATATCTTTATAGAAATAAAAGCGTTTTGCATTTTTGATAGCATTCGTTATAGTAGACTAGGCAAAAGAACGCCGTAATACTGGAGGAGAAAACTTTACTCTAGTATTGGTGCGTCATGCTTTTCAAACCTGGCCCGGCGCTAAACATTGAAATCGCTATACATAAGAGGACAGAAGTTTTAGAACATCACAACTGGAGCTTAAACTAAACCCAGAGATGAATTTAGGTGTTCCAGCAAGTGCATTGTTGTTGTTTCGAGCTTGCGACGAAGGAGACTACGAAACTGCCCGAGGGATTCTTGATCCTGGGACGAAGGAGTCCGGGAGGCAAAGTAGACTGCGGTCAGAAGCAGGGTCGGAATGCCATGTAGGGGACATCACCCGGGGGCTCTCGTTGGTGCCCGTGGATTGTACAGACGAAGAGGGCAACACGGCGTTACAGTTCGCCTCTGCGAGTGGACATGAGAACCTGGTCCGGTTTCTACTGCGAAAGGGGGCTTCGGTTGACAGCCGTAACAACTATGGCTGGACGCCTCTCATGCAGGCTACAAGGTATGGTTGTTATGTGTTTATTTGGTCAAGAACGTATACAGATTATAAGTGGGCGTGTTTCCAATTCCACTGTTGTAATTACAGTAGTATACTGGAGGTCTTGCGTGAATAAATTAAACCAAAAAAAATAGCCAGTGATGTTTCTCACCGCCATGAAAGGCTTACTTGGTAAGAACCGTATGTTAGTTCTTGTCTTTCCCGTGATTTCAACAGAATGTACGTTTTTTGAACCTTCAGAAATATGTAATTTGAAACAGCAAGCATTTCTGAAATGCAGAATAAGAAATCACCTTGGTTCCATTTGTGATATTTCTATCTGCATCGTTTGGAAACGTTTTGTACTGAACATGACCCAGGTCACACCATGTGACCAGGAACCCCTAGTCTACAAAATGATTACTTTGTGTATTGCACTGCCTGCCAACCGCCTGTAAAAAAAATCTGATAGGGTTAGATAATGTTTCTGAGAAACCGTGGACAAATACTGTCATTGTCTTGCTGTCCACCAGGTTTGGCCACCTAAATGTGGCCCATATTCTGCTGGAGAACGGGGCCGAAATCAATGGCCGGAACCGGATGGGGGCCAGCGTTTTGACCATGGCTGCCAGGGGCGGCCACACCCACGTGGCTAAGCTCCTCCTGGAGAGCGGCGCCTTCGTCGACGACTATGACCACCTGGCGCCGGCGGAGTGCATTGCCAATGGCAACAATAACAACAGCGCTGCCGGTTTAGGCGGCGGCGAGGGCGGAAGGGAGTTCATGGACATCACGGCGCTCCTCGCCGCCGCTCAGCACGGCCACGAGGCGGCTGTCCGCCTTCTCCTGGAGTGGGGAGCGGAGGTGAACTTTTCCCAGAAGACCACGGGCTGGGGTGCCCTCATGCTGGCCACGCTGAGCGGGAAGGCGGCTGTCGTCCAGCAGCTGGTGGAGCGCGGGGCGGACCCCGACCACGTCAACGTGCTGGCCAAGACGGCCTTCGAGCTGTCGCTGCGGCTCAGGCAGCGGGATGTGAAGTCGTACCTGGACTCCATCACCACCGTGCGTCCACAGCCAGGTACAGAGTCAGGACGCCAGGTCTCGGGGTGTCGGAGAGGTGGTCGCAGCCAACCGCATTCATGTGACGAGTGACCGCGCCTTAGCTCGCCTCCTAAGGTCATGTCTTGGCTTCAGCTCGACAGGCCAACAGTCATTCTTGTGACGTGTAGGATTGGGTAGACCGGAAAAGAACCCCCCCCCTCCCCCGTTTAGCTCCCAGGTATTTTAGGCAGGGGTTTTAATAGTTTGGTATTCTGATTAAAAATCTGGTGTCCGGTTGATGAAACATTTAGATGAGAACACTGGAATAAACATGGCACAAAGCTGGAGTAAACATGGCACAAAGCTGGAATAAACATGGCACGAAGCTGATTTTATCAGCTGTGTCATCGTTGGTCAACACACCGGTGCAATTGCAATAGGTTAACCTTTCAGACATAGAGGAAATGTTCGCAAAACATTTTTAGCAGGTCTTTTCCTGAAATCTGTTTACACTCCAATCATTTAGTGGGTGATGCTCTTATCCACAGTGACTTACAGGGGCAATTGGGCCACTGGGCTATCTGCCGTCCCAGGTAGCAATCCATTCCAAGCTCTGTAACTGGTTTATTGTCACGCTGCAATTGACACCCAGGTGAAGATAAAGCAGTTGTCACCTTGGGTGTCCACAGTCTCCTTTCAAACACCGATTCTCTCCGATGTGCCTATTGTGTTTGGATAAGAAGCACACTCGGAGGGAACTCAGATCTGAAACCTGCCTTTGAAAATGTCTGAGACCACAATTCTTTGACAAGCTGTCTTGTTTGTTACCTGCCCACGTTTGACCTTTCTCAATATAATTACGGCTTCCAAAACGTTCTTAATGGAGGAGACATTTGTCAAGTCTCTTGTCAATTGGCAAATTTTCATCCAGATGACATTTATCCAGATGACCGGATGACCCGTGTTTATTTTGCCGGGCGTTACCATACTGGATTACTTTCACCCCTGTAACTATGTTCAATAACCTTAACTACAATCTTGAGTTCCTCATCTGTCTCCCTGGCCAGCTATCCTGTGGTTGTGGTCCACACTCAGGGTTTTGGACTGAGCTGTGTTGACTTTGGCCTGTCCAACTCCACTACATTCCCCCACTCGGGGTTTCCTGTCTTCTTCTTTTACCCAAGGAGACGGTGGGTAACATAGCTCATTTTGACCATGTAGGAATATTGCTACACCACCAGCGAATGGTTCTCAGTTGTTTGTACATTAACCTTGTGTCCTTTTATACCCCCTTGTAGATGATGAGAAGAGGAGACCTGATGTCTTCAGTGCCTTGAAATTAGGTAAGTTTAGTGGAAGCAGAGACCTTCTAAACAAACAGATTTTTGCCGTTTGAGAGAACATAGTGCATTCTAAGAGGGAGGCTGTCATATTACTGACATTACATTTGTTTCTTAATATTTAGGCATGGACATAAAGCTGCCAGTAGGTCAGTGGTTCTCAAACTGGGGTACTCGGGGGTGTCCATGACCAGATTAAACCTGCATTTTAATTTTTTTTATTACAAACAACCAATTGAACAGTTTGGGCAAAGGAATCTGTGAAATATGTTTCGAGGGTGTAATGTCAAATTGCTGATTCAGCAAGTTTGGGAACCACTGAGGAAGGTAAACCAACCTTGATTCAAGTGAATCAGTCATGCTTGTAGGAGTTGAAAGAGTGAATGTCAAACCACCCAGAGAGAGGCTGTCTGTTATTTTCATCAGAATCCTACATGGGTTCTGCAGTCTTAGGTGGTTGCTCAATGCAATCTGGCACATGTGCAAACCCCGGGAGGGAAGATTGTGTGGGGTATGCAAAGGCTGAAAACATCTGAAATGTTTTGGTGGAGACCAGAGATCTTTGTTTAAGTTTTGTCTGCAGCTGTAATTGGTCCATGGTAATCCTGGGTATGTATTTATTTTGGGTGTTTTTACGTGTGCGCGACTCTGTGTGTTTTTTTTTTTTGGTCTGTGCGTCCCAGGGAACTCCCAGCTGGTGAAGGAGATCCTGGAGGCGGACCCATCCCAGGTGAACATGGCCAACCCGGACGGAGCGTCTCCCCTGATGATAGCAGCCGTCAGCGGGCAGCTGGAGGTGGTGCAGCTCTTAGTGGAGAAGAGTGCCGACGTGGACAAACAAGATGGAGTACACGGCTGGACGGCCCTCATGCAGGCCACCTACCATGGGTAAAGATATGTGACATGTGACAGATATTTTGGTCACGCATTCCGCAAATTAAAACTATCTAAAACACACATGCATTACATTTTTAACATTAGCTCTTTTTAAAGTTGCCTTTTGACCTTGGCTGCTGTCCTTTCTCACACTTGCTGATAGGAATAAAGAGGTGGTGAAGTATCTGCTCAGTCAGGGTGCAGACGTCAACCTCCGAGCCAAGAATGGATACACCGCCTTTGACCTGGTCATGCTGCTGAATGACCCAGGTGAAACCACATTGCAAGCCTAGCTCTGTTTCAGATTCCACTGGTGCAGACAGGAAGTTTATTATGATGCGTCCACTCTGTAATGTGACCTTTGACCTGGTCACAGCCATCGCTGCCTGATCACGCTTGGCCATTCCTTTCCCCACAGACACTGAACTGGTGAGGCTGCTGGCGTCTGTCTGTATGCAGGTGGACAAAGACAAGGGCAAACACCGTGGGAGGACTCCCCTCACCTGCTCCAAGAGCAGGCAGTCTCTGAACAATGTCCCTGTGCCTCCCGATGACAAAGGAGGACTGAAGGTTAGGCACTATTTAGTTGCAACTGCGATCGAAATGTATTAACGGTTAAAAAAAATACAGACTAAACTCCTATAACTATACACCCCCCGACATGGTTTTGAGACATCGTTTCACACTTTTTATTTAACCAATGGTAAGGTGCAGGAGAGAAGTCGGTTTGTGTAGGTAATACTGTGAATATTGTCAGTTTTTTAAAGAGTCAGTAAAGTGGAAGTTTGTTGAGAAACAGATTATCCACTTCTTACACATAGCAACAACAGGTGCCCTTGTAGGTAGCTGCAGTGAGATTCTGGGTTTCGCTTAGATAAACCCGTCAGTCCCTTCGTGAGATAATCTCTGTATTGCTATCTTACCCGGCTGTCCCCCAGGGGGACATTCATACCATGTCATGATAATTCTCTTGCCTGTACATGCGTTTTATATTCATCCTCGATGAATCTCAGTCCTCGCACTCCGGTATTATAGTCTTCGTCTTCGTCTCCTTCCTGTCCAGTCCTGGTGGAACAGGATGTCCAACCGGTTCCGAAGGCTTAAGCTGACTCACACTCTGCGGCATGGACTCTCCTCCAATCGCCTGGCACCGTTCCCTACCGACCCAGAGGCCTCTCTCGACACCACCATGAAGGCCGAGAGGAAGAGCGCCCCGCCCAGTGTGGCCGTGACGCCAACTGCAGCCCTGGGGAATATGGACATCAGCACGGCCTGGACTGCCAAGAGCAAAGACGGTGGTGAGACATGGGGGGAGAATGGCAAATACTAGTTACAGATGGGTTTTTACTGATTGTATACGGATCTTGAGTGGCGTTTCCACTCAGGAAATCCACTTGATTTCCTGATGTGAAGTTGTCATTCTTCAGTTGAGACTTGAGATACTACTTTTTTTCTTGAGATACTGAGATGCCATCTTGTTTGGTGGTCGTTGGTTAAAACAGTTTAGGCATTAAATACAGCAAATGAGTAAATGTCAAGGATGGCTCTAGTAGATTTGTTACTTGTGACCTCTTTGAAAGTTAATTTGTATTGGTTTCATAGGTCTCGGCAGAGCGGGCACGGAGAAGGATGACTTCCTGATAGCCACAATGGTAGGAATATTATGTTTGTGTTATAACGTGGCATCTCTTAGGCAATAGCCATGCGGCTATGTTCTGCTTCAGCTTCAGTTTCACTCTGGCAAACATCCAGAGGCTCAGTCTGGCTGAACAACAGTGTGAGGCCTGTGGTCAGATTGCGCCAGAATGTGGATGTTATGGTGAGAAAATTCTCAAGCAGCTCTGTTCGCATCTATTCACTGCCAATGCAACTGCCTAAGTGCTACACCGATGGCCTGATTGAATTGAACCGCTACTAAACTTCAGTTACCACCCCACCCCCCACCCCACACACACACACACACACACACACACACGCACAGCTGAGAAACGGGGCGCCCCTGACCCATCTACCCATTGACAAGCTGAAGGCGGTGATCCCCCCCTTTCTGCCCCCATCCAACTTTGAGCCGTGGAACTCGGACCGCTCCCGGGTCATCAAGGAGGGGAAGATCGAAGCGCCCCGTCTCCCCATGCCACAGAGGCATGGCAAGGCCAGCTTCAACAGCAGTGGCAACTCTGACATTGTGAGTTACAAGTTGTTGACTTTTAGAAAACCGTCAACGGTATGAAATTAAAAAAACACTGATTACAGAATAGGATGTCATTACATATGGTATCCACAACATATCCTTGACACACTACATTAGATTAGAGTAGATTCAACTTTATTGTCATTGAACAGTACAACAAAATGCAGTTAGCATCTAACCAGATTGCTGCTGTGTACGCAGCCAGACACGGGCCACATACATAATACATATATTGTACATTGCCTTACTCTCTGTCAGTGGCATAGGAATTCAGTTCAGGAGGGGATTTTTGGGCAGAGTAAATATTGATAATTTATGTTGCTGTATCACAGACCTCTATCAGCCGAGTGGTGAGCCGGTCCATCAAGTTCTCTAGCCTCCCCAAGGGCCCCTCGTCCACCTCCCCCTCTAACTCCGGCAACTACCACTCCCCCCACTCCTCCGGGGGATCCAACGGGGTGGCGGGGCTCAACCGCCACGGGCCCGACTCGCAAAACCGTTCAGGTGAAGGCAGATGTACATCCACTGACGAGCATGATCATTATAGAAATATAAATGAGACAGACTGTCTGTTTTCTTTAAATGTGTCCAGATTGGAACAGGCACATGTAGTTCTACTCAGGATCTACACGAGGGCCAAATGTCCTCTCTCCCCCCCACCACAACAGGGGGCAGTGCCGACAGCGTCCTGTCTCAAATCGCTGCCCAGAGGAAAAGAGCGGCGGGTCTGCTGGATCCCAAGGTCCAAACAGCAGAGGCGCCGATCCCCACTGCTGCGCCTCTTCCCGCCCCCGCCGTGCCCGACGTCAGCCTCCCAGACATCCACAGCACCCCCAGTCTGGTGGCGAGCGACGTCCATTCCAGACGGGTCAGCCGTAATATAGATAAATGCAAAGACACGACATGTTGCAAGCTTCGTTCCGGGCACACGCACACTAATGACTTTGTCTGTGTTGTTAACCCAGAATGCAATCTATTTTCCCTGCAGAAAATGGACCTGAAGAAGAGACCCCAGTCCGGGAACTCGTCCACCTCCAAGAGCACCTCCCCCACCCTGACACCGTCTCCGTCCCCCACCCCCAAGCCTCCCCCCGGGGATTCCCTGTCCTCTGCCTCCTCCCATCCACGATCCAAGAGCAGCGGCGGCTCCAGCAGCGGCACCATCACAGACGAGGGTGAGCCAGGTCCTGTTTAACTAATTACCTTGTGAAGGGGCCGGGATGTTAGCGACATCAACACTGACCTCCTCTGATCTCCCATTGCGTGCAGATGAGCTCTCCAGCATCCTGAAGAAACTCTCGTTGGAGAAATACCAGCCCATATTTGAAGAGCAAGAGGTATGCCTTTTCCCCACCATACGCCCATGTGCATTTGCGGTTCGAGAAGTGTTCATAGCTGAATGGCGTAAGTCTCTTTTCAGCCACTCGCTCAGTCAGTGTATGTCTCCAATAGGTGGATATGGAGGCCTTTCTTACTCTGACTGACCGAGATTTAAAGGAACTTGGGATCAAGACAGATGGGCCGAGACAACAAATACTGGCAGCCATTTCTGAACTCAATGCTGGGAAGGTGTGTTTTCAATTTTGTTTTAACCGGTGTCTTTGTGTTTTGTGCCAGTCTTTTTGTTTAAGGTATGTTTGGTTACTAAAGAGGGTTCACACCTTGGTAAATCCAACATCTAACATATGATTTAATTGTGTTATTGTTACTATAAACCTGAATGTTTGCTGCAGGGGAGAGAGAGGCAGATTTTGCAGGAGACCATCCACAACTTCCAGTCGTCCTTCGGCAGCAGTGCCAGTAACCCGAGACCACCAGGTCATCCACGCTGTAAGGGGTACTAGCATCACACAACCGGGAATAGTCTGATGTGTAGGCCTGGATAGTAATCCTTTTGTTCTGTAGCCCCCACAGGCTGGGCCCGACACCAGATCCGCACCTCCAACAAGAGGTAACAGGCCCCACTCTTCCCTGGAGAACTGAAACAAAGCAGAAGGTTGAAGTTGAACCTACAACCCAGGTGTAGAGCACAGGCCAGTGTGGGAGGACGCAGCAGCACAGACACCCCGGAGGGACCCCCCAGGAGCCGCCGCGACTGAAGTTCGGGGCCTGGGTGTGCTCTGCCCCCCCCGCAGCTTAACGACAGAGCACGTGACGTGCAGCACGCTTTATCGCCATAGCAATGCTGTCATTGCAACTGCTGACAGAGGGGACTTGTAGTAGAAGGAGTGGATGGATACGGAGAGATAAAAGACCTAGTCAGGAATTAATGGATGTGGGAGAGGAAAGGATGGAAGCCTTCGGGCTGACATGGAGACTGATACGCAATACACACATTACAGTGGATGTAAAAAATCTACACACCTCTGTTAAAATGCCAGGTTCTTGTGATGTAAAAGAATGAGACAAAGATAAATCATGTCAGAACTTTTTCCACCTTTTAATGTGACCTATAACGTGAACAATTCAATTGAAAAACAAACTGAAATCTTTGAGAGGGAAAAATGAAAAATAAAAAACTCACAATAACCTGGTTGCATAAGTGTGCACACCCTTAAACTAATACTTTGTTGAAGCATCTTTTGATTGTATTACAGCACTCAGTCTTTTTGGGTAGGAGTCTATTAGCATGGCACATCTTGACGTGGCAATATTTGCCCACTCTTCTTTGCAAAAGTGCTCCAAATCTGTCAGATTGTGAGGACATCTCCTGTGCACAGCCAGCTTCAGATCACCCCATAGATGTTCAATTTGATTCAGGTCTGGGCTCTGGCTGGGCCATTCCGAAACGTTAATCTTTTTCTGGTGAAGCCACGCTTTTGTGGATTTGGATGTGTGCTTTGGGTCGTTGTCGTGCTGAAAGGTGAACTTCCTCTTCATCTTCAGCTTTCTCACGGACGCCTAAAGGTTTTGTGCCAAAATTGCCTGGTATTTGGAACTGTTCATAATTCCCTCCACCCTGACTAAGGCCCCGGTTCCAGCTGAAGAAAAACAGCCCCAATGCATGATGCTCCCACCACCATGGTTCACTGTGGGTATGGTGTTCTTTGGGTGATGTGCAGTGTTGTTTTTGCACCAAACATACCTTTTGGAATTATGGCCAACCTTGGTTTCATCAGACCATAACACATTTTCCCACATGCTTTTGGGGGACTTGTTGTTTGTTTTTGCAAACTTAGGCCGGGCTTGGATGTTTTTCTTTGTACAAAAAGGCTTCTGTCTTGCCACCCAACCCCATAGCCCATTCATATGAAGAATACGGGAGATTGTTGTCACATGTAGCACACAGCCAGTACTTGCCAGAAATTCCTGCAGTTCCTTTAATGTTGCTGTAGGCCTCTTGGAAGCCTCCCTGACCAGTTTTCTTCTCGTCTTTTCATGGAGGGACGTCCAGTTCTTGGTAATGTCTCTGTTGTGCCATATTTTCTTCACTTGATTATGACTGTCTTCACTGTGTTCCATGGTATATCTAATGCTTTGGAAATTCTGTTGTACCCTTCTCCTGACTGATATCTTTCAACAATAAGATCCCTCTGATGCTTTGGAAGCTCTCTGCGGACCATGGCTTTTGCTCTGAGATGCAACTAAGAAAATATCAGGAAAATCCTACTAGAACAGCTGAACTTTATTTGTGATTAATCAGAGTCACTTTAAATAATGGCAGGTGTGTAATGACTTCTATTTAACATGAGTTTGAATGTGATTGGATAATTCTGAACACAGCCACATCCCAGTTATAAGAGGGTGTGCACACTTATGCAACCTTATTGTAAGGTTTTTATTTTTCATTTTTCCCCCTTGAAGATTTCAGTTTGTTTTTCAATTGAATTGTTCACATTATAGGTCACATTAAAAGTTCTGACATGATTTATCTTTGTCTCATTCTTTTACATCACAAAAACCTGGCATTTTAACAGGGGTGTGTAGACTTTTTATATCCACTGTAAGTCTAGTCTGGCACCTAGAAGTACATCAAATAGGTTTGTGTCGATATTGTTATGCACTGATTTGGTTTATTGGAATGATGAGGGAGCTTTTTTGGTTGAATTTTGTCAATTTCTCTTTTTTTTATAATATTATTTTTCTCTAATATATGGCTGTGACTTGCGTAATTTATCTGTTTTCTTTTGCTCTTCATGTATGCAAACAAGGTAGGGCCGAGTCTGATCTGAATGTCGTAATTAAACCTCGAAATGATGGACAGAGTATTTTCTTTTGTTGGAATTCTGACAGCTGCAAATGTACATGTAGTTCTCTGCAGTCTCTTAAGAACTCTTAAGAGAATGAATTGTTTACTCAACTTTATATATGAGGGTGATTCTCATAAAACATTTTTAAAGACATTTTTTCTTGGATTACACGTGTGAGGATCTGTACATATCTATCAATTATTCTTCTTCAAATATTGGAGAGTTTATGAATTACGTCAGAAATTACTCCTAGGTATCCCAGCATGCTGCTGAGTTTACACAGCTCGTCCAACCAGGAAGTCTCAGCCAAAACTGGGAAATTTGCATTGCTGTGTGGCCTCCCAGCCACTAGTCTGCTAATGGCACTGTCAATGCTTGAAGTAAATATAAGTACCCTTCTAATTATTTAAAATAAAGCCCATTATGTTAGTACATATTATATTTTACTGTAATCTTAAAAATAGTTTATCATTGTTGTCTTAAGGATTAACTACAGCAGCATATATTTGACTACGTTTTCTAAACTGCAGTGAAGATGAGTATTCTCTTCTGGAGATGAGAAAGTCTTAGGTTTTTGTGGAGTTACGAGATAAAATAGGCCGCAAGGCGTAGGCAGATTCAGCTACCAGCTCCAGTTGACTTCAGTGCTGCCAGAATTGGGTATGACTCAACCTGTGACAATATCCATCACAGAATGTGGACGATAGTACTTTATGACCAAAACTATCGTACTTACACTTTGTAGGGATCTTCGACAACATAATACATATTTCCGACTCATTGATGCCTCATAGGCCATTATTATTATTATTTTCGGTTTAGATAAAAGTCCCATATTATACAATAGCCTACGTATTTCCATGTAAGAAAAGTATTAAGACTCCATGCCGCTAGAGAACGCTGTTAATACTTGAATTCGTTTTAGTCTACTCATGATGGTGTATTCATGATACGTGTTTCTTATCGTTGCTTATACACTTGATAGCGGTGATAAAGAAGTACCTTGTTGGTTGACACTTGCCCTCCAATTAAAAAGTTAATTCATAATTCGAAACGTATTGAAATAGAATGTCCGTTTTATAGAAATGGGTCAAATTCACTCAGTTTAGTCTGACTGTTCACACTTCGATGATTTGTAAGGTTAATGCAGCCTTATGATCTTGAATACGCCTCCAGTGGGAGTGTCAACAATAACTTTTCAGATGGACGTCTGATCGCGCGCGTAAGGATGTTGTATTATTGAAGACACTAAAGACTTTTAACATGTCCTCCGACGATAAATCTAAGGCTGTTGGAGGGATTCAAGGACTTCTTCTGAAACTACATGCATCTCTCTCAGAGGGTGACAACAGAGATGCCGCTATAAGATGTCATGATATTATCGGTGACTTGGGGCAAGAATGCATGCAGACGAACAGCGAGAACGAGCTGGGTAAGGTTATCTGCAGGTTCTGCATGAAGATTGCAACTGGATAATTTCATAACCTGTCCGCCATTTAGGTAGATGGCATAGCAACGTTTAGTGAGCGCGCTTTGCCCCTTGGCATAAAATAAAGTCATAGGACTACTTTATTCCAGGACACATTATGTCCTAACGTGGGATCTGCTGTGGGATCTGTCCATTAATTCTGATTTGTGACGAACTTACTGTATAAACTGATTCCCTGAAACAACTTGTGATACTGGCCCAAAGTGATGTTTTGTGTTACTGTTACACGTGCCCATTTCATCCAGCCAAAAAATGCTTAACTTTCCCATTCATTTGAGATGAATGCATTACCTACATAAGTAATAGTGGTTTGAAACGAATTTATGGAGTGCTAGTAAGTGACAAGTTATTTATTAGTTTGTTTTCACTTTAAGCTTTACAGACATCCTTGTTGTTTTCCAAAGAAGATGGGTTACTGAAATTTCTTCGGAAATCCCTGGCATGCGAAGAGGTTAGTGCTAATCATTGAGATCAATGCAAATCATTGCTACTATTCACAGTCCAGTACCATTTCGTTTGTTGTCATATTACATTGAGGTCTTTTAGGGGACACTGATCCAAAGTGACTTCCTGTGTGTAGTAAGGGCATGTGTGTTCTTATGTTTTCTTCCCGTTATGACTGATTTGTATTAATCTGCAGCTCCGGGATACAAGAGTGGAGATCCTCAGTATACTGGACAACTTCTTGGAGAGGATATCTACAAGCTTCAAGGGTTGGGAGAAGATGTACGCCGTTGACATCAAGGTATGTTGTCATTTTAATCTGGACATTTGATTTGTTTATTCATTCATACATTTGAAAATTACACAGCCCAGCATTAATTCCATGCCTTTTCTTCTGGTCATAGGATGCGTGCTTGGTTGTGTACACAAAGGATAAAGCTGCAAAATGCAAGGCAGCGGCGTTGGATCTTCTAATCAAGGTAAATCACTGAAATATATTACAGTGATTATGTTTTCATTAAACCAGGTTAAACGAGACAAGGTTTTTTTGTAACTGTCATAACTCAGCAATTTAAAACACATGGAAGTATGTATGATGGAATTTTGAATCATGTTGATACAGCAGCTTGGGATAATGTGATTTATAACTCTTCTGTAGGTTCTCTATTTAACAAAAGACACCAGTATTTCCCAGGACTTAAAAGTCAATGATATATTCAAAAAGTTCTACGGCGAGCTCTCCTACAAAAACAGATTGCCAGATACAGGTGAGTGAGTTTTATCTTTGATGATTGTCTTTGGCAGTGTGATAAAGCAGGCACCTCTAAATAGGTGTCACAGGATTGCACTTCAAATGGGACCCACATATTGCACCATACAGTCCTGCTAGTTGTGTTCCTTCGTAATTGAAGTCTTACAGTTTCCAGTGGCACAGATATCTTTCTGTCTATTTTCTGCATGAATACAGATTAGATTAGATTCAATGACTTTATTGTCATTGAACAGTACAAGTACAGTACAACGAAATGCAGTTTCTGCATAAATATATACAGTATAACTACACTGGCATGCCTGCTTTTTAACAGATTTTTGTTTAACTGTGTTGTTTTTTTCCCTCTTCTGTTTTCAAATTAGTTCTTAGTAAACTCTACGAGCTCTTGGGAGTTTTGGGTGAGGTGCATCCTAGTGAAATGGTGAACCACTCGGATAAACTGTACAGGGCCTATCTAGGAGAGCTGAAGCTTCAGGTATGCTTCAGTTTTTACGGCTGTGTGGTATTTCATTCATGTTCACCAGTGCCATATTAGGTCTACAGCAGAATTCCAATTTCAACTGTTTACACATCATTTGTATCCACAGTTTGGATTTAGTAATCTTGATTAAAACATTCAAATCGTTTCAGATGACTTCATCCACAAAGGAGCCAAAGCTGACTGTTGTGGCTGGATGTTTGAGAGGGATTACATCACTAATGGTTAATTTCACCAAGTCAGTGGAAGAAGGTCAGTTTGTATTTCTTCCTGATTTAATTTTACTTTGATCATCTGCTTCATTTAACTGTCATTATCGTTCCTGTATGAAAAGTTTATTTGCAGTTGTAAAAATGGATATCTTCAAGTTTGTCTTCAAAAATATATATTTTACATTTCCCGCCCCTGACAGACCCAAGTACTTCCAAGGAAATATTTGACTATGCCCTGAAGACAATCACTCCTCAGGTTGGCAACATCATTCCTAGGTGGAAGGTCACAGGTTATCCAATGTGAATAATGGGATGGTTCATTCATCTGTTGCCTGTTTCATGTCCTCTCTTTTGGGCAGATGGAGATGAGTCGTTATGCTGTCACCTTTGGTAAGACGTTTTCATCCTCATTTTGTTGTGCATTTGGCCAGCGCCTGCATAATCTGAGTGTCAGATTATGTGTTGAACTATTTACATTTTCAAGAGTCTTTTTTCTTTTCTTTTTTCAGCCACGCAAGCTCAATCAAGTGCATTTAAAATGTATTTTGTTTGCGAGTAAGAAAACCTATGTAAAGCTAAATTATAAGAACACTTTTTTCTTTTGCAGCTGGACTAAGACTGTTTGCAAAACATTCATCTCAATTCAGCCACTTGCTAATAGACCACTACAGATCCTTGTTTGATGCCATGTCCAAGCTGTGCGGACATATAAACCAGGAGATGAAGAAGACCAGTTACTACGCTCTGGAGTCCTTCCTCAAACAGGTGGGCCTAAGAAGTTCCTGAAAGACTGTATGTGGTCAGAAGCAATCTGTTGTCTGTTACAATCTGCTTTTCATGAAAATCCAGTGCATCTTTTGTTTGAAGAGAATTTTCAAAGCGTAGTGTGTTTTTTGTGTGTGTGTTTTTCCCCCCTGAGTTACATAACTGCTGGATGGTCACTTCAGGTTGCTTTCCTGGTGGCAGAGAATGTGGAGGAGCACAAAGGCAAACTCAAGTTCTTCATGCAGAAGTTCTGTGCCATAATCAAGACCATGGATTCCACTCACAAAGAGCTCTCCATTGCCATCCGAGGCTATGGATTCTTTGCAGCGGTGTGTTTCTTTTGTTCTCTTCTTCCGTGGCTTCTCATGCTGGAAATGACGGTTGTTCGTTTGTGGTGTAGGATACCGTGGTTGTCACTGATGTGTACATGCTTTTTAAATTGTGCCATATTAGTTTCTGGCGAGGCTGTTTGCACAGTACACATTTATGTTTTGTCATTACTGAATTAAAGCTCTTATCAATGTGGCTTTTTGCGCAGCCATGTAAAGTGGTTTGTCCAGGAGACGTGGACCTGATGTACACGGAGCTGATCCAGCGCTGCAAACAGATGTACCTCACAGAATCCGATGGCGAGGAGGACAAGGTTTACCAGCTCCCCAGCTTCTTGGACTCCATCGCCAGTGTCCTCATCCACCTAGACAAGGTAGCTCAGAACCCGGTCAGAATGAACCTCTCCCTGACCTGCGCTTGCAAAATGTCTTCCTCCGTGAGTTTGCTGTTGGCGTGTCGCTGTCTTCTGTGCGCCTGCAGGTCCCTGAAGTGTACACCCCTGTGCTGGAGCGCCTCCTGGTGGTGCAGATCGACAGCTTCCCTCAGTACAGTGTGAGAATGCAGCCCACCTGCACTCGTGCCATTGTCAAGGTGCTTGTCGTCATGGCGTCCAAGGGTCCCGTGTTCTGGAGCTTCATCAGTTCTGTCGGTGAGTTGAAGACATCCCGGTGACGTGACTTCCAAAGCTTTAGTGCCACTTTGTGCTGTAAAGGTTTTTGAAGCCTTCATAGAGACCCTTTATAAGACCATCAGTTTACTTTTGAAAATAAGTTAGGTCACTATTATTTATAGTGCCGTCATAGACATGGTATACCATGTCTGCTTAAAGTCCTAGATATAAGGAAATATTCAGTATGACTGAATTGTTTTCCTTTATATCCTTTCAGTACACCAGGGCTTGATTCGCGTCTGTTCAAAACCTGTTGTCTTCACAGAGGTGAGGGTATTTTGATACTGAATTATTGCCAGACTGCTTTTGCGCTCTGTCTCAATTCTTTACACACGGGCTATGATCGGTAATTGCTTAGTATTGTGTTATTTGAAGCTGTCCACAACATTTTCTGGGACAATGATAGTGATGGGTAGTTGTCAGTTGGTGAGATGGGGTATTTTCTGTGTAGCATCATGATTTAGTCAGTAGCAACGTGTTAATGTTGGTACTCATTCTGTTAGGGTGACAAGAACACTCAAAGTGGCCCCAGGATTGTTGAGGAGTCTGCCAAGTCCTATCAATTGCAGACTGGGAAATGGAGGGTTCCCTCTTGTTCCGACTACCTTGATCTTTTCAGGGGCCTTTTGGACTGTGACCATCTAAAGGTATCCTCTTCTTTGAGTTTGATCTAACCTGTTAGGACTCTCTTCAAAGCAGGTACTGATTGAGCTTGGCCTGGCAGGAAGGGAGTGTTTTTAAAGGGAAGGATTAAAGATCTTAATTGTTCTCATTGAGGTTGCTTCTATCAGCCTACAGTAGTTTTTCTTCCATCTACATTGTTTGTGGATTATGTTTGTTTTGTGGCCGTCAATGACTCAAAATGGCCTGCAGGACACTGGGTTTCTTGACGGGGGGTTCGAAACCCAGAACGCTACCTTAAGGTCCCTGAGCCGCCTGCTTTACGATGAACTGGTGAAATCGATCCTTAGGATTGTGGAGAAGTTGGACCTCTCTGTACAGAAAGTTAACGCGGACGACGAGGTGAGAATTCTTCTGATAGTGACTTTTTAATTGACCCATGTGGATATCATACATGGATTGGAATAATAATAAAAACAACGCTAACCGGCGAGGCGTTACAGGCTTAGCAGAGGTCAGAAAGATTGCCGTATGCTGTAACCTCAGGCATACTCATGTGAATGCATACAACTGTTAATCTCTCACACGGATGCTTGTGTTTCGTCTTACGGTCAGGATGACCAGCTTGGCAGCAGGATGATTCTTCCCTCCTCCGACCCGACAGCCCACCTCCTGCCCACCAAACCCAAGGACTTCACTGCCTTCATCAACCTGGTCGACTTCTGCAGGTACAGTACCAAGCCGGCATGGCAAAGAACTGGGACCAGGCATCTCATTCAGGGAATGGTCCTTCTGTGGAAACTGCAATCCAGCCTAAATCATCCCAAAGCTTTCAGGCTGAGTATTTATATATAATATGTGTATTTTGATGCCATAGTGACACCCGTGTGCGTACCTGTAGGAAAATGAGACCCTGTAACTGTCTGTCCTTGTAGTGAGTTACTCCTGAAGAAGCGTCAGGAGTATTTTGGGCAGTGGGTTTATCCCCTGAGCCATGAGCTGATCCTCCAGTCCATCAGAGCCCCACTGGTCAGTGGCTTCTACAAGCTACTCTCGGTCTCCATGGAAGTGGCCAAGAGAATCAAGTACTTTCAGGTAAACCATGGTTATTCATTTCATCCCATTGCTGTGCCATTGCTGTTCCTTACATTTCATTGACGTAATATGTCTTTCAGTATATGATCAAGACAGTAAAACGTAATAACATCTCCTTGTTAAGTTGATAAAAGCGTTCAGTTCCTGCTGTGTGTTTTCTCACTGTACTGTAAATCATTTTGGATAAAAGTTCACTAAAGAACAGGGTTTTATATTGGGTACAATGCTGTAGACATATTCCATTTCTTGATGGCTTATGCATAGTGTACTCTCTCTACTAGGATGTTGGACCTAAAAGCCTGCAAAGCAAAGACACAGACCATCTGAGGGGCGCCTGCTTTGCGCTCTTCTCAAAGTTTGGAAAAGAGGTATGGTGCAACAAGACTGCTTTTTAAACCCCCTCCAAAGTCGCGTGGTGTTTGGTCAAAGTGAGGAGCCGTTTACTCTGTGGTCTCCCTAGGTGGCTGTGCGGATGAAGCAGTACAAAGATGAGCTCCTAGCCTCTTGCTTGACCTTTGTCCTCTCACTTCACCACGACATCATTGCCCTGGACATCAAGGCATACGTCCCTGCCCTTCAGGTGGGTAATGGAGTCTCTCTTGACTGTCTCATTCTGGTTCACCTCAAAGATTTTAACCGGATATATGTGACATATACAGCTTTCTGTGAACCACAGTTAAAACATGTAATTGTTGGTTGACGAAGACATAACCGCTTCGTTTGATTGGTGTGCCCCAGGTTGCTCTGAAGCTGGGCCTGAGTCACGCACCTCTGGCCAACACAGCATTGGACGCTCTGGAGACCTGGTCTTCACGTATCCCCCAGGACACCATGCAGCCCTACTACAGGGAGATCCTGCCCCACCTGGATGGATACCTGAAAACGTCCACCTCTGATGGTGCGTCGAGCTCCCGCTCCCTAACTCCGTCCATCAACATTCGTGTTGAATCCAGAAAGGATGTTGATGAATGTTTTGCCGGTTTCCTTCCTCCGGGGGTCTCTGACCTTACGTCCCTGTAGGTCTCTGACCTTACGTCCCTGTAGGTCTCTGACCTTACGTCCCTGTATGTTTTGCCGGTTTCCTTCCTCCGGAGGTCTCTGACCTTACGTCCCTGTAGATACGTTGTGCTATGACTGCATTGTCGTCTTGATTTCAGATAAAGACGAGGACGACTGGGAGGTGACGTCTCTGTCAGCGGGGAAAGAGAAAGGATACAGTAAATTGATGATCAGGCTCCTGAAGAAATCCAGGCGTCTTGCCATGGTAATGTCTTGTAGAGTCGTCTTTGTGGCTTTAAGGAATAGAAGCGTTTGTGTGTTGAATGAAGCGGGGTTTGTTTGTTTTTTTCAGGAGGAAGCTTCTCCTGTTGCCATGGTGAGAAAAAGGGTGGTACGGTTGCTGGGACACCTAGGAGGGCAGCTGAACAGGAATCTGGTGACTGGTGAGGATCTAGATGAATAACACTATAACGTGCCTGCGTGTGTGTGTAATGAGGTCTTTAGAAGTGTTTAAGTGTCTATGTCATTTACTGTATATAGGCTTTTTCACTGGATATTTTTCTATGCTCTTGTTTTATTCTGTCTTTCACCCAGCGACCTCAGCTGAGGAGATGATGAAGAAGTTTGTGGCCTGGGATTCTGAGAAGAGGCTGAGCTTTGCTGTGCCTTTTGCGGACATGAAGCCCGTTATCTACCTCGATCCCTTCCTACCCCGCATAACTGAGCTGGCACTGTCCACATGTGACAGGCAAACTAAAGTATGGCCCTTCAAGCTTTGTAGACAAGCACAATTATTTGAAAACAATAGTTTATAGACCCAACAGTGTAGGACTATTGAGAAAGTCCATGGAAAAAGTCAGAAGAGCTTATCCAGTGTGCACTTCCTTGTATTTGACTAGTAATCCACAATATGATACAGAGGGTTTTTTCTGGTATGTCTATTTCCTGTGTTTAGGTGGCAGCCTGTGAGTTGCTCCATAGCTTGGTCGTCTACATGGTGGGTAAGGGCTCTCAGATGGTGGAAGGGGAGAAGAGCAGCCCTCCCATGTACAACCTCCACAAACGGCTGTTTCCTGTGCTGCTTCGGCTCGCCTGTGACGTGGACCAGGTAGGACCAGTTAGCGTAGCCTTAATGACCCCTTCGTAAGACCTATGCAGTCGGGATGTCATGCATTTCAACCCTAAACCTTTCTGTTTTAGGTGACAAGGCAGCTTTTCGAACCGCTGGTGATGCAGCTTATCCACTGGTTCACCAACAACAAGAAATTTGAAAGTCAGGACACAGTTGCCGTTTTGGAGGCAGTTATGGTATTTCTTCCCCTTATGTATTTTACATACTCTTAATTGTGAATAGGATGTGTGTGAGAGAAGTAGTTGTTGTGAGTCAAAGTCCCAAAGCCTTTTCATCCCATGATGCCTCAGTGTGTCACGAATTATTGTCGACTAGAGAGAGACTGAAGAAAAGAGAAACCAGCCCACTGTTCTTGCTTGTATCACTGTTGATCATCTATTAAATCTTATGTAACGGCCCCAAGGCCTTCATCAGAGCTTTGACTCTGATGACGAAATAGAGAGATTCCATTTCAACCGGACGTGTAAAACCAAAACATCATACTCTACGGCAACGCTTTCTGACAGTATTGTTTTGATTCAGGAAGGGGTTGTAGACCCTGTGGATAGCACCCTCCGAGACTTCTGTGGCCGCTGCATTCAAGAGTTCGTCACGTGGTCCATTAAGCAGACCACCCCCAAGCAGCAAGAGAAGAGCCCAGCGAACATCAAGTCTCTGTTCAAGCGTATCTACACCCTGGCCTTGCATCCCAATGGTTTCAAGAGGCTTGGTGCGGCGTTGGCGTTCAACAGTATCTATCGACAATTCAGGTGAGGTCTTCTGTTATTGTTCACGAAACAGGATCTACGCACTTGGGGAAAGTAGCGTGGATGGATCACCAACACTGCAACCTGTTGCTTGTTTCTCTGTCCGTGCAGAGAAGAGAATTCCCTGGTGGAGCAGTTTGTGTTTGAAGCGCTGGTTGTGTTCGTGGAAAGCCTTGCGTTGGCCCATTCAGACGAGAGGTCGTTGGGTATGACTTTTTGAATTCCTGTGTCCCCTTGTTGAGTAGCCTTTTGATGCACTAATTTGGTCTTAATGGTCTGGCCATTATGATCAATAGTGCACGAAAGCTTAAACCTGAATTGCCGAAATCCAGCAATATGCAAACAAATTCATATCTCCGTAAAGGTGAATGTAATGCTTCTCTCTCCTTAGGGACCTTGCAGCAGTGCGGAAGTGCCATAGACCACCTGAAGAGGATCATCAAATACAAGGCTGCCAATCTCAATCAGCACAACACTAAGAGGCGCACTCCAAGGTTAGCGCTAAACTGGGCTGTCTCTTTAGGGACTATTGTTGTTTTTTTACACTGCGGGACCAGCAACTTCGGTAAAGAACATTTGATTTAAAACGTTGACATTATCATCTTTTTTTTTCCTTTCAGGGGCTTTCCCCCTGATGAAGAGGTGTGTTTATCCGATGTGGTCATGTGGCTTCTGGAGCAGTGTGGGCGACCTCAAACGGAATGTCGTCACAAGTGCATGAAGCTCTTCTATGAGCTGGTTCCCTTGCTACCAGGTGAACCGTCCTGGAAATAACCAATCCAATGTGACAATTACACACATTAACCATAGTATAAAAATATCTATGTATTTTTTTTTTTATTTCTAATAATACTAATATTTAAAGGGAAAATTGTGAAATATTTAAATGTACAATTCCTACATCATTAAATCTTGGTTTCACAACAAGGTGCAAAACACAACTAACCTGAAACAGAGTACTTGACATTTGCACCAATGTTATTCCTATTTTAACGCCACCTAACCTGTAGGGAAGAGGTCTCCGTCTCAGTGGCTGGACGAGCTGTTGCAGAAGCACGGTGTGGGCTTCCTGATCTCCAGGCTGGAGGGCGGAGGGCTCCTCTCCCAGCCCACCCTCAGGCACCTGGCGGGCCCCTTCACCGTCAGGGCCACGCTGCAGTGGATGGACCTGCTTCTGGCAGTCCTGGACTGCTACAACACCTTTATCGGCCTCCACATCATCAAGCCCCAGCA
The DNA here is from genome assembly GCA_016801175.1 of Esox masquinongy. Lineage (NCBI taxonomy): Eukaryota > Metazoa > Chordata > Actinopteri > Esociformes > Esocidae > Esox > Esox masquinongy. The sequence goes on from JACXGI010000600.1 coordinate 60,708, forward strand.
GATACTGGGTCAGTACACTCGTATTTGGAGCAACTGTCAGTTGCACAAGCTCTGAGCACTGGCCTAGGCTTGAGCTCGCCAGGCAAAGAAAGTCATGCTGCGCGTACGTTGGGATTTAAACCCACTTGCTCCAATTGCTTTTGGGTGACAGAATTCTTTTTATTTCATTCAAAGGCTCTGATGAGAAGTCCAGTTTTCTGAGTGCCTTGAGCTTCTTCCTCGCTGAGCTCGCCACCCGGGAGCTAGAGGCGGCGGAAGGCTGTTTCAGCGTTGGCCAGAGAAACGCCCTCTTCAGTCCCAGAGAGAGAGACCAGTACAATTACAGCAAGTGCACCATCATCGTACGACTCATGGAGTTTGCCGCGGCGGTGCTGGTCAAGTGCCAACAGGACTTCTGGAAGGTGAAGGGTTGCATTATGTACGGTTTATCGGTATGTTTGTGCCTTTGTAGGTATTTATTGAGACCTAATTTTGATGACTGCCTGTTTTATTTCTGTCTGTAGCTACTGGAGAAGGACCTGTTTGATTCAGCCTTTCTAGAGCTGGTAGCTCTGACTGTGTGTGAGCCCTCGTCCGTTGGCTTCAACATGGCCGACTTGGAGGTAATGAAGCACCTGCCGGAGGTGTGTGTTCCCCTACTGAAGGCCCTGCTGGCCTCTCCCTACAGAGACGAGTTGGAGGACAGCCTCAGGAAGAGAGTGTCGCAGCTGAGGTACATATGCTGTTGATTGGTTCTGGTTAGGGTTAGAGGTATATATGCTGTTGATTGGTTCTGGTTAGGGTTAGAGGTGTATATGCTGTTGATTGGTTCTGGTTAGGGTTAGAGGTGTATATGCTGTTGATTGGTTCTGTTTAGGTAAGGCTCAGTGTTGAGGGTTAAACATGTATGTGATTGGTTGACTCCCAGATCCCACATCACTCAATTAAAGTTTATATTGACAGTTGTAGTTTAAAATGCAATCTCCAATCTCTCCATTTAGTCAACCAATCATATCTCTTTCTGCCTTCGGGGCAGATCTGCGTTCAGTCCATGTCTGACTAAAACTCCTGTGTGGCTAAGGATCACTTCAGTCCCGAACATACTCCTAACTCGCCATTGACTAAGAAGCCCTTTACAACATGTTAGGTTGAGAACTTCACAGGAGTTACAGACCAAATGTTGTTCAGAGCACTCAGTCATTCATGAGTTGTAGGAGCTATTGATTCATTCTTGGTTTGTGTTGTTAGAGTGGAGGACTTGTGTAAAGTGGACCTTTACCATCCAGACACTCGTACAAGCCATGCCAAGATGGAGATGCTTCTGTCTGCTTGCAAACAGATTCACAAAGCTGGCTTCCTCAGCTCCATTTTACATAGCCAGGTAATCTTCTTCCTCCTCCATCTTACCGATAGCCGAATGCTGCTGAAAATTACGTCCGGCCAATGTGACATGCTTGTGTGTTGTCATGTAAGATACAGGCAAATGACAAACGAGCATCCAACTTCCCTCTTCTTCAAATCTCTTTGATATGTGACTATGCTCTTCACTGTGGGTTGAAGGATTCCAGCTACGCACGGTCTTTGGGGTCCAAACTCCTCCTGGCAGTATACAAAGGCATCGCACCGGGAGAAGAGAGGAAAGCCCTTCCTTCCATGGACGTGAGCAGCCGGAGACTTGCCAACGGATTGGTGCAGCTGGCCTTCTCCCTGGGGGCACAGGTTGGTACCACCTAGCCTGCCCCAGTCCCTCCCCTAGATTAGTCACCAGAAAGTCTTCCAAGGCTACCAGAGCCACAGGCATCTGAACAACAGCTTGCATCTTAGACTTTTTTTGTCTTTTGAATATTTAACAACATATCTTCAAAGCATGTTTACAAAATCAGTCTCGTGGACTGTCAACATTGTGTCTTGACTCGTCAAGCACATCTCCGTTTCGACCGCACTAACCTGGCCGTCATCTGTTGTCAGTGTGAGCAGCTGGTGGAGCTGCTCCTGAACACCATCATGCTGTCCGTGCCTCTGGCGGGCGGCCGCAAGCAGAAATTCCTCAGCTTCTCCCACGGAGAGTACTTCTACAGCCTCTTCCAGATGACCCTCAACGCCGAGCTGCTCAGGAACCTGGACACTGCCGTACCGCTGCTCTTGACCGCGGCCACCCAAAATCCCAGCATGGTCAGTAGCAGTGGTCCGGTCCGGCAGACAATGTTGGTTCAAACATCGGCACAGAGAAAGTGTACGATCCCTTCGTAGACGTGAGGACCAGACATGTCCGGGGAATCCGTTTTTTTTTTTTTAACTGTGTGTGGTGCCCTTTGCTGTAGGTGAGCGTCCTGCTGAACGGTATGCTGGACCACAGTTTCCGCGAGCGGTCGGTCAGGAAGACCCAGGGAAGCCGGCTGGTGGAGCGGGTGCTGCAGAGGTGGGAGCTGTTGAAGCCGTGGTGGGGCACCAATGCCTCCACGTCAGAGAGTAAAACCTCCACCCTGACGCTGCTCTCCAAGGTTCTACAGGTGCGGCACGGTCCCAGATATAGGGTTATTTTAAAAAGAAAACAAGTTTTCTTTGTAACGTTGCATTTGTCGTGCAAGCACACGGGTTTCAGCCGGATCCATACTCTGTGCAGATTGATTCGTCTGTATGCTCCAATGCAAGCCACCAAGCGTTTCAACTGGTCTTCACCACATTCACTACTCTCATCGTCGACATGGCCCTGCCGTTGAATCTCAAGGTAAAGCATTCAGAGGTTGCTTTAACCAATTCCTCCTCCTGATTAAAATGCTTTCTTAATCTCCAAATTAAAATGTAGGGTGAGTGAAAATAATGCTCATTCATCGTCTGAGACTAATTAGCTGTCTGTGCTTGAATGGATGGTCTGGTTAGATATGGATGTCCTTGTCCTCTTCTCTTTAAGTGCCACAGGCTTAACTCATAGGCATGGAAAACCTTCTTGCCTTCAGCTAAGGAAAGTAAATAATGTTAATTAGTATTACGTTTGGGTCTTCAGAGCCAGGCCCTGATCATGCTGCCGTTTTTCACCACCCTGCCGGAGGAGCCCCTGGGTCAGCTGCAGACTGCTCTGGAGGCCCTGGTGGCCTCCCACTTCCCCATGCAGTCAGACGAGTTCCTCTGCGGTTCCTTGCACCGCAACAACTACATGGACTGTCTTCGAAAGGTGCACTGTCAACTTTTGTAGTCCGCCGTGCTGTTTAATTTACTGGTATTTTAAAAGGATTTCTTAAACTGATTTATCATGTATAATTTTTGACTATACCTTGTATTTCCCTGAGGGTCAAAGGGTCCTTCAGATATTCAGTCTGATTTTTTGGATGTTTGAAATAAAAATCTGATTGGCTGATGATCAAGTCACTGGCCTATTATAATCAAACTAGCCTTGTGCATGTTGGCCAAAATGACCATCCCCAACAGGCTGAAATGTATTTTTTTTTTTTTTGCAAACAGCTCTTATACAAAAAAGGCATTATTATAATTGTCACCATTTCAGAATATTATTTGACCTTAAAGTCAGAAACACTGAAATTCACACAAAGCCTGGAAAAAAAGTTCACACACCCTAAAATAACATAAAAAGGTAAATTATGTTTTGGACTTACAAACAATAGTCATCTGATGGCTCATTGTGCCTGCACCATTAGATTTCTGTTTTTTTTTTACCAGCCACGTTATCATGAATGCCATGTCATTGCAAAGTGGGCCATGTCACTCCTTTTCAGTTTTTGGATGCCCTGGAACTGTCCCAAAGTCCCCTCCTGCTGACCTTGATGGCCAGGGTTCTGTGCCGTGACACGAAGCACATTATGGAGGATCTGTTCCAGACGTGTTTCCAAAGGATTGCCAGAAGGCAGGTCGCCCACCACACCCATTGCGTTCGGACCAAAGTCAGCTCCTAGACGAGGTGGTTTTAAAAGCATTTTGCGTGTGCGCAGGTCTGGTGGTGAGCGGCAGGTGGAGCTGCTCTGCGCTGTGTTCCGGATCATTCAGCGGGGGGAGGTACCCGTCCCGTCCATGCTCCAGGCCATGCTGGAGAGGGTGCTGCTGCCCTTGGCCTCACACTGCAGCCCAAAGGCCCTGACCCGGTTCTTCGTCGCCAACATCTCCGATGTCATGACGGCGCTGCTCGCTCGCTTCACCAAGGTCTGACTTTGGCTACCTTGTCATGTCTGTTTTATATTTACTGCTTTGTTTCACCCGGTGGAATTTAACATGGGCTTTTTTTTGGCCTCATGGCTTTGATGTGTTATGGTGGTGTTGTGGCGTGCGCTTCACTGCGTAGGTGCGTTGCATGGAGAACTTTGTGTTTTGTTTTTGAACCAAAGTCATATGTAAGGAGTGATGAGTTCTTTGACTTAAATATAAATTAAAATGAAAACCATATTTTTATTCTTACAGTTATAACAATAATATGTATTTTTTTCTTTTTAGTCCAACGAAGCTGCATTCGAGGCCCAGTTGATCAATAAGAACGGCTGCTACAAACTAATGGAGTTGCTCTATTCTCGTCTGCCTAAAGAGGAGGTTTACTCAAAGGAATCCCAGATCAACCAGGCCTACTGTGGCCTAACAGTCAAGACTGAGGGCAATGAGCTGTCAAAGACTCTCATCAAGTATGTTCACTCACACTCTCCTCAAACGTGACATCCATAATATTGGTATGCTAATAGCCATTGAATATTTAGTACTCTGTGAGAGAAAAACCAAATAAATGTGAGTCTCTAGAAATTGTTACCTACGGTATCAAGTTATTTTTTGAAAAATATGTATTGTACGCGATTAATTTCTTGAGTCGGGTTTAATCTGTTATGTGACTAACTCAACAAAAATAATTTAGGTCGTGCTTTGAAGCCTTCACTGAGAACATGACGGGAGAGACTCAGCTACTGGAGACCAGAAGACAGTACCACTGTGCAGCGTATAACTGTGCCATCGCAGTCATCAGCTGTAGCTTCAACGAGACTAAGTTCTACCAGGGCTTCCTGTTCACAGAGAAACCTGAAAAGGTGATACAGAGTTACTTGCTCCAAGATCTGTTTTTTTATATTTTGTTATTATTATTACGGTCATGTGAAAAATTAACACCCCCTTAAAAAGATTTTTTTTCTTTTTACATATTTGGACAACTGTTTTTACATATTTGAGCTAAAGTCCCACCACATTGGTTGATGAAATTAACCCAGTTTTACGAATAACAGAAACAAAAAAAGATATTACAGAATGCCAGATGCCAGGTTTAATGAAGACGAAACACTGCCTTTGAACAGAAGAACCTCATACCTACTGTAAAGCATGGAGGCGGTGGCATTATGGTTTGGGGCTGCTTTGCTGCCTCAGGGCCAGACCAACTTGCCATCGTTGAGTCAACCATGAATCCCATATTGTATAAGAACTCTTTAGGAGAATCTGACACCATTTGGAAAAATGCTGAAGCTGAACCAAACATGGATCTTGCAACGGGTTAATGATCTAAAACACACTAGCAAAGCTACAACCTAATGGCTCAAAAACAAGAAATTAAGGGTTATGGAATGGCTGTATTGCTGTGGGGGGGACCTGAAGCAGGCCATGCATGCAAGGAAGCTGTTGAACATGACACAGTTGAAGCAGTACTGTAAAGAAATTCCACCCAGTCGATGTAAGACTATAAACAGTTACAAAAAACAGGTACATGAAGTAATTTCATCCATAAGGTGTTATTTTTCCCACGTTACAAAATTACATAGTGTCATTTGTTAAATTAGGTTACTTTTTCTGTTAATTCGCTTGATGTGAAGATAACACATCCGAATGTCAAAATATGTAAAAGGAAAAAGAGACAACTATCCAGGGGGTGTACTTTTTCACATGGATATATAGTTTTTGTGAGGTTAAATTGCTAGATGATATGAGTATCAATCTCATTGTCAATTTCAAAATGTTTTAATTCTATGCTTATTTGTTATTTTTCCCTAGAATCAATTAATTTTAGAGAATCTCATTGATACCCAGAGGACATACAGGTTCCCTATTGAAATCGAGGTATATTGTTTTCTTTTATTTTTGGACTGATTATATCGGTGAGTAATATGAATAATCTGAGAAGGACCTTATCATTCTCTCTTAAGGTTCCTATGGAGAGGAAGAAGAAATACCTCATGATTCGGAAAGAAGTGAACGAGGAGAGCGGAGGTCGGTGAATCTACATGACTGTCTGCATTTAACATTGTTGGAGTTTCCTGAAAACAAGCTATGCGTACATTATTTATTTGTATTATTTGTGGTTTTATTTCATCAGAGGAGCCAGTCTACCTCTCCTCACAGTCCTACATGGCTGACAGCAGTTTAAGTGAGGAGATGAGTCAGTTTGACTTCTCAACAGGAGTCCAGAGCTTCTCCTACAACTCCCAAAATCCTTTGGGGCAAAGTCGTACAGTCAGGAAGAGGGTCAGTCCAACTGCTGTCTGTCTTCATGCACCGTTGTTCATTTAGTTTGTGCTTTCGGAGGCATTATTTTCCAGTGCCCAAACAGGATCCATTATTTAACCTGTCTTTAAAATTGGAGATATTTAGCCGAGTTAACAGTTGGAAACCCACTTCTGCAAGAGTACCAGAAAGCCTTAAGCCTCTTATTTGCATGAGTGTATAATTTTTGGAATATGTTTGACTGTTTCTGGAATTACCTCGGGAGCAGGCAGACACCATTGTGGCTCAGCAGGAGTCGGTGGACCTGGAGATGGACGAACTAAACCAACATGAGTGCATGGCGGCCATGACGTGCTTGGTGGGCCACATGCAGAGGAATAACATCACTCCCACAGTTGAAGAGGTCTGCTCCATTCCACTGGCCTCAGCAGTGACCTCTTAGCCCTACACGCCAGGCACTCAAATTAGTTCTAGGGGGATTTTTTGCAAGTAGTATGGCTCCTGGTGATGACTGGCTGATAGCTGTGGTTTGTCAGACATTATAAACCAGGTGGTTTGAATCCTGAATGCTGACTAGCTGAAAGCAGTGTCTTGAATTGCTGGACATTGGTTCATGATAGCAATAAGGTATCTCAAGGGCTTGTGGGATATTGCCAATATAACGTCTAAGTGCTGTATCAGTGCACTCAGCGATGCATTGTGCCTAAGAACAGCTCTTAGCCATAGTAAATTGGTTATATCCCCCCTTATTGCTTAATTTTGAACTGGGTGATTAAACCAGAATACTGGTCTTATTGCTTGATACATTCATCTTGATCTTGATACATTCATCTTGATACATACGTACATTCATCTTGATCTTAGTTTGGCTGAGTGAAAATGTTGCCATAATTGGTTCCCTCTTTCCAGTCTTCTTCAGTTTTAGTTGTTCTGCTTAGAAGAAGGGTTGTGGGTGGATTTTGAAGGTTGATAGTAGATTTTTATGATTGGGACCCTCTACAACTTGTCTTGTTTTCTTTATGGTGTAGGGAAGCGTACCCATTGAACTCCCACCTTGGATGAAGTTCCTCCAAGGAAAGCTGGGAAATCCAGCCACACCATTAAACATCAGGCTTTTCATCGCCAAGCTGATAATCAACACAGAGGAGGTTAGATCCGTCATACAACCAAGTCTGCCGGCAATATGTTTTTGCCCAAATTTCTCCCCGTAGATGTGGTTGGAGAAGATAACTGGCTGAAAATGTCTTCTAGCATGGACATTGTAATGTTGACAACGCTGCCTATGATGTCGCTGTTGTTTGGCAGGTCTTCCGTCCGTACGCCAGGCTGTGGCTGGGACCCCTCCTCCAGCTGGTGGTCTCTGGGAACAATGGGGGTGAAGGGATCCACTTCATGGTAGTGGACATAGTGGTCACAGTGCTCTCCTGGACAGGCCTGGCCACCCCAGAGGTTCTTAGACATTTACTGTCATCGCTCCTTTTTTTCAGTTCTTTTCTTTGACTGAAGCAGGGCGGTCTCCCTGAGATCATCCCGACTCAGAATTTGTCCGTCGTTAGAGAGTCACAAAAATAATATCTCCCAGGGCAACACCAGAGACGAAGTCCTGGCCAATCGTCTGTTGGAGTTCCTGATGAAGAACAGCTTCCACCCCAAGAGACCCGTCTTCCGACATAACTTGGAGATAATTCGCACGGTGGTGGAGTGCTGGAAGGACTGTCTGCACGTGCCCTACAAGTAAGACTGAACCAAATACAAGCATTCAGCCTCACGCTCCCCATCTTTTCCCGAGCTTCAGACAGAGTAAACTATCCCTTTAATATCAACCTTCCTTTGTCCTCCGCTGCTCAGGTTGATCTACGAACGTTTCTGTGGCTCAGATCCCAACAGTAAAGACAACTCTGTGGGCCTGCAGCTGCTGGGCATCGTTCTAGCCAACAGCCTTCCTGCCTATGACTCTGGGTCATGTGACGTAGAGTATGACAGGTAATGTCCGGCAGGTATGCCTGTGTCACCAAAGTGAAAGATGATGATGATGATGGTCAGCTGTATTATTAGAAGTGATGTCCTGGTATTATTAGGGCTTCATTGAAACTGAGGACACCCTGTTATATTTGTTGCCATTGATTATTGTTTCCGGCATTTTTCTGTGCCTTTTGATCATTCCTGTGAGGAAAAAATGACCCAGAAAAGTCCCCAAACTTGCATGATAGTACAAGCTGGAGGGCCACGCCGTCTCATGCAGTGCCATGCCAAAACCCTAAGAGGCACCTGAAGTTTGAGATTTTACCAGCCACCATAACAACACAATGAGACCCAGAGTCTTAGAAATAATACATAGATCCCCCTCCATGAGACTTTTTTCCTTTGGGGTTCCATATGGATTTTCCACCATTTTGGATTGTGTGAAAACTTTGGCTGCATGGGGGCACTATTGGACTGGGAAAAACTGTCCAAGCAACATTTGTTGCATCTATGGATATACAGGGTGCATCTGTAGGGTGCATCTGTCTCTCAACACAGAAGTGGTGCAGTACTGGGTGAATGCTGAACCCTGCCCAATGTTCCCTGCAGATTTCTCTTATTAACCTCACTTTTAATCAGTTTTAACTGGTCAAATTGTTGAGACGCAGTGAATAAGGGTTGTCTGTGTGAAATGTGTTGCAGGTACATCCATTCCCTCACCAACAACCTGGCCTTAACCAGATATAAGGAGGTTTACGCTGCAGCTGCTGAGATCATTGGCATTATCTTGAAGAATATGACTGAAAAGGATAGCGTACGTGATCTTTGCAGTTTGATAATGTATTCCGAAATATTTGGGGCATCCTTTTTTATGGTTTTGTCTTATTTCTTTCAGCAACCGGATGCATCGCTCCTCAGTCTTACTGTAAATAAATTGACAGATCTAAAGAAAAAAAACCTGGATGACAAATTCATTATCTGCTTGAGCAAAGTTTCCAAGCACTTTCCTCCCTTTATGGACCGGTGAGAGTTTTCTTATCTCCTATGTAACTCCATGACCGGGTAACATTAGGGTGAATCTAATCAGCTAATCTAACCCCAAGTCCATCATAGACTGAAAAACAGAATTGCATAATTAGCCAATTTTCTAGATAGAAATTTAACTTGGATTTTAGTGAAGCTGCAGTCATTCATTAGTTTTCAATTGACTTTGTAATGTCTTGGGTTGGAAATGACGAGGATGTACAATATTTGGTGATAAACATCAGGTCACCCATCAGTAAGGCATTTGAATAGAAAGAGTTTCTGAAGGAAGCCTTCATGGCCTGTCAGCTGTAATCAAATCTGTGGACAATTGCCAAATGGAGTTATCCAGCTATTTCGAAATAAATACCAGCACAAAGCTGCTGTGTGCCTGTCTGTGTGTGCCTGTCTTTGTGTTTGTGTGTCCTTTGTGTAATTACGCCTGTGTGTCTGTATATTAGGTTTGTGAACGCAGTGTTCTACCTGCTGCCGAAGTTGCACGGCCAGTTGAAGACCCACTGTCTGGAGTGTGTGTTCAGCCGAGCCGAGGTCATCCCAGACATCTACCTGCAGCTTCAGACCAAGGGATTCACCCAGATTATGGCCCACAGGTTAGCAAGCCCCCCTCCAGACGCGCACACACACACACACACACACACACAGTAAGAAGCATGAGAATCTCCAGAGATCCAGAACCAGGCTTAATCTGTGTCCCATTACCTCTGGATGAAACCATGTGACATTGTTGTTCCTCATCTAGAGATGAGGGGAGGCAGAGAGTGTGCCTGGACATCCTCCACAAGATCCTGGCCAAGCTGAAGCCAGCGGAGCTCCAGGGGCTCCTGGGAGCTGTCACGGCCTTTATCGCCCACCCGTCTCCAGTCTGCAGAGAAAGGATGTACGACATCCTGATGTGGATTCAGGATAACTATGGGTTGGTATGGCGCTCGCTGTAGAATCTTCTAGGACTTATGGCTCACACCTCACTCTGCATCGAATGTTAACTCCTATTAGTTACTCCTACAGCTCTTATTTGATCCCTCTCAATTATCCCCTCCCATCATTTCTTAATGTTGATGCTCTGGAGAGTACGGACGGAATGGTTTTGAAAGGATAACGAAATAACTTATTTTCAGTGACGCAGAGAGTCAGTCCGACAGCGTCTCCGTGGAGGTGTTCGACGCGGCAAAGGACACACTCCTCCAGGGGCTCACAGATAGAAACCTTGGGCTGCAGTAAGTACTGGTCTCATGTGCGTACAACTTATTTGTTGGTAAAGGTCTGTCTGTAGCCTTGTATCTGGTTTTTTCGTTTACAGGCTGTATGTGTGTAACTTCTGGAGCCACGAGAAGCGCCTGCCCAAAGCCACTCTGGAGCGCCTGCGGGTTCTGCTACGCTCTCTGTACTCGAGCCGCATTGAGGAACACTTCCTCAGTCTGGCCACCAACCTGCTGCTGGAGATGACCAGCCAGAGTCCTGACTACACACGCAACATGTTTGAGTACCCGCTGTCCGAGTGCATATTCCAGGTCAGCGGGAAAGGAGATCTTTATATCGAGAGCCTTCTTTCCAAATGATTCTATGTATTAAAAATTAGAATGCTTGTTTGGGCTAAACAGCGTATTAGATTAGGATTTCAGTTCCATACAAAGACTAGAGAAAGAACTGATGGAATATGTCCACAATACACTTGACCTATATTTTGAAGCATCTACTACTGAGGAGAAATGTATTACACGACCGGGAAGTTTTTTGATTACGCTCTGACTCTTTATTGAAGGACTATGTGATTGATTCGAACTGGCGTCTGAGGAGTACAGTCCTGACTCCGATGTTTGTGGAGACTCAAGGTCCCACACAGGTCCCAGAGAGCTCAACATCTCAGCCTGGGTCTGTGAGGAACCAGCTTCGAGCAACACAAGGTTCACTGGAATTCAGCCAGACTCAAGCTGCAGGTACATGTTTCCTTAAAAAGCCTTTGAATCCCAGACGTGTAGTTGGGTTGAAATGGGTGTGAGTTGACTATAACAAAATATTTTATGACTAGCCATGAAATGTGAGTTGACTCTTTAATAACATTTAGTGTCTATCTACTGAATTATTTATTTCCTGTGTTGGTTCGGTGTTTCATATAATTTTATTTACCCATAATTTAGGGCGGCGCTCGGCTTATAACTGGTTGACCGGCAGCAGTGTGGACACCCTGGCTGAGTACTCTCCATCCTCGTCTTTACTGGTTTTTGACAAGAAGAAGCCGGCTGCCTGGAGGGCCACCGGGGAAGGTTTTGGCACCAGACGCCTCACAGCACCTACGGATGAGGGCGACAGCCGCAGCAAAGGCCAGTTACCAATTAACCTGCTAAATGTTATTCCTTTACTTTAACAGTGGGACCCTGAAATGTGTCAGATCGTATTACTGCTGGAGTGACAGCATAGCCTAGTGGTCGACAGCATTAATACCAGTAAACAAAAGTTTACCGGTTGTAAACTCAAAGCCCACAAGGTAAATAAAAAGAACACTGTCGTTCTGCTCCTGAGAAAGACCGTTCGTTACTTCCAGGTCGTTGCGTTAAATAAGTAGGTGTTTTTAGCATACTCACCTGATGGAGTACGGGTAAAACAAAAAATACGAAAGGATATGCAAGGACCTGCTCTGAACATTTTTATTTTTTGTTGCATGAACACTTTCTGTGGGGCATCCTTCTGAGTATGATGCAGACAGCGACGCCTTTGCCTTTCAGTGTCCGATATCTCTGTTTTTCTTTAACAGCTCAGAGCGAGCAACGCGCCGATATCCTGAGACTGAAGCGACGCTTCCTTAAGGACCAAGAGAAAGTCAGCCTGGGCTTCGCCAAGAAGGAAATCCGCCACCAGAGAGAGCAGAAGGCAAGTGCCTAGAAATCCCATCTGGTCATTTCTTGAAGTGAAATGGTTATTAATCAAATCTGTGTTTGCGGTGTACTTTAGCTCTTTCTTTCATGGTTTTTTCCACATTTGTTCCATGTTGGTATTTTGTCTTCCACTTACCCTATACTGGCCTGCTTATTTGTCAACCTAGGACAAGATGGCGGACCAGAGGCTGAGAAAAGAGTCCCAGGTGACTCTGTACCGCAGCTACCGATCTGGAGACCTGCCTGACATCCAGATCCAGTACAGCAGCCTCATCGCCCCCCTGCAGGCTCTGGCCCAGGTGTGTCCCGCCTCTGGATGCCACCATCCCAGCCGGGCTTAGTCAGCTTCAGTTTTCACAGATTTTCCTCAATGTTTTGTGTTGTGGGAAGAAATACGTGTCAGTTTGAGTCGTCTGCTTACAATGTTCTGTGCTTTGGATTATATTTATTATTATTTTTATTATTACAGCTGTAATTTTTTTATGTCAGCAGCTTTGGTGTGAGAAAGCAGCTTAAACATATTATTATGATTTCCAATAATAGCGTTTTATTCTACTTTCCCTAGAGAGATCCCACTCTGGCCAAGCAGTTGTTCAGCTCTCTGTTTGCTGGTGTCCTGCAAGAGATGCAGGGCCACAAGTCGATCGAGGAGAGGAAGAAGATCCACGAGGAGCTGCTAGGGGATATGAACATGTTCCTGAGCCGCAGTACCCTTTACTTCCCTCCATTTGTTGCGTGTGTACAGGTTGGAAGCTTTTCATTTACCAGATATAAGTGATGGTTCAGTTTTGTCAAATGTGGCTGGTCTTGATGCATAATATATATTACAGGCCTGCATGTAAGTTATAGTACAATTGGAATGTGTGTGCGTGTGCGTGCGTGCGTGCGTGCAGCTCTGGAAAAAATTAAGAGACCACTGCAAAATTATCAGTTTCTCTGGTTTTACTATTCATAGCTATGTGTTTGAGTAAAAGTAACATTTTTGTTTTATTCTATAAACTACTGACAACATTACACCCAAATTCCAAATAAAAATATTGTCATTTAGAGTATTTATATTTAGAAAACAACAACTGGTCAAAATAACCAAAAAAAGATGCATTGTTTTCAGACCTCAAGTAATGCAAAGAAAACAAATTCATATTCATTTTTCAACAACAAAATACTAATGTTTTAACGTAGGAAGAGTTCAGAAATCAATATTTGGTGGAATAACCCTGATTTTTAATCACAGCTTTCATGCGTCTTGGCATGCTCTCCACCAGTCTGTCACATTGCTTTTGGGTGACTTTATGCCACTTCTGGCACAAAAAGTCAAGTAGCTCAGCTTTGTTTGATGGCGTGTGACCATCCATCTTCCTCTTGATCAAATTCCAGAGGTTTTCAATGGGGTTCAGGTCTAGAGATTGGGCTGGCCATGACAGGCTCTTGATCTGGTGGTCCTCCATCCACACCTTGATTGACCTGGCTGTGTGACATGCAGCATTGTCCTGCTGGAAAAACCAATTCTCAGAGTAGGGGAACATTGTCAGAGCAGAAGGAAGCAGGTGTTCTTCCAGGATAACCTTGGACTTGGCTTGATTCATGTGTCCTTCACAAAGACAAATCTGCCCAATTCTAGCCTTGCTGAAGCATCCCCAGATCATCACCGATCCTCCACCAAATTTCACAGTGGGTGCGAGACACTGTGGCTTGTAGGCCTCTCCAGGTCTCCGTCTAACCATTAGACGACCAGGTGTTTGGCAAAGCTGAGAAGATGACCTTACTCCATTCCTCTACGGTCCAATCCTTATGGTCTTTTGCTAACTTCAGCCTGGCTCTTCTTTGCTTCTCATTGATGAAGGACTTTTTTCTAGCTTTGCATGACTTCAGCCCTGCCGCTAGGAGCCTGTTTTGAAATGTCCTCGCCGTGCACTTCACCCCAGTTGCTGTTTGCCATTCTTTTTGTAGGTCACTTGATGTCATCCTACGGTTGTTGAGTGACATTCGAATGAGTTGACGGACATCTCGGTCAGTGGACGGTCGTTTCTGGTCGACTCTCCCAGTCTGTAGCTTTGTTGTCCCCAATGTCTGTTGCTTGACCTTGTTCTTATGAACCGCCGTTTTTTGAAATTTTCAGGATGGAAGCAACCTGATGCTCACTGTATCCCTCTGCCAGTAAAGCTCACTTAAAGCTTTTATTTTCAACTCTTTTGTCATGCTGAATAGTTATTTTTTTATTCAAATTACCTTTGAGGTACTACTTGCACTGATTTTGCCATCCAGCTGGTCCTATTGCAAGAGGATAGTGATGACCACAGCAGTGGTTTTTATACTTTTCCTCGTTAAATTAGATTTGGTTCAGGTAATCACCTAATCAGTACCTCATTAAGTAAAATGAGCTGTGCCTGTGTTGGAATTTAACAGACACTGGAATGGAATGGCTGCCATATATGTAGAGATGCTGATTTAAGAAAAATTAGGAGTGGTCTCTTAATTTTTTCCAGAGCTGTATGTATGTAATGTAATGTAATGTATGTTATTTATTTCACTCTTGTGATAACAGATTCCCAGAAATACCTAGTAAGCGAGGTCTTGTGTGTGTTTGCAGGACATGAGCTGCCATCACAAGGAGCTGCTCCGGATCCAGCCGGCAGCGGTGAGCTCCAGCAGCCTGGCAAGCCTACAGCAACCCACCGGCATCCTGCTGCTGGAGGAGGGCTTGCTCCAGGACTGCAGCCCCCAGGAACCCCCCGCCAAACGGGCCCGTGGCGTGCGAAAAGAAGTGCCCCCAGATACGGAAAAATGGATCCACCTGGCCAAGTATGAAATAGCAGCCTCATCTAATCAAAAAGATCGTACTTGTATGATTTATTTAAATGATTGATTTATATGCAGCGCATTCAAGTGATAAAATGTGTTTACATTGTAGGTGTTGGCAGGACTACCTCATCCATTTACAAATACAGTATTTAATATACATTTGGATTAAAATGTGTTATTGATTGATTGGCAGCGGATCATTTCTTCTTGAATGATTGGCAACGTGTGTGCTCTTCCTTTTTTTTTCTTCCAGACTTTATAGGTCTTTAGGGGATTATGATATTGTCCGGGGCATCTTTGGTGGTAAGATCGGGACCAAGTCCATCACATGCAAAGCTCTGCAAGCAGAATCCAGCAGCGACTACGCCGAGGCCGTGAAGCTATACAATGAGGTAATCCTTTAAGAGAAATGTGGATGTCCAGCTGACTAAGTCAATTGCATCATTGAAATGCGATTAAGTGTGACCACTCTTCAGTCACAGTCCCTCACTGTATTCAGCTGTCTGGTTCGGGGGTAGAAGTTATGTCGCCCAGTAGCGTACCATAAGACGTATTGCAAGAGCTTATGGCTCTGTCATAACTTTGTCATAAAGGCTGCATGTGCAGCATTTATACCGCGTCGCACACAAGTGGTTTATAAAGTGCGTTTCCAAATGTAACGCCTTCTGACAAGGACGCTCTTTAATGCGGCAGGCTCTCAACACCGAGCAATGGGAGGACGGCAATCCCTCAGACGCGGAGAAGGACTTCTGGGACATGGCCGCCTTAGAGGCCTACGACAACCTGACGGAGTGGAAGTCCCTGCAGTACTGCTCCACTGTCAACATCGACGAGAATCAGCCGCCGGACCTGGACAAGATGT
>JACXGI010000600.1:84364-126594 GCA_016801175.1 Esox masquinongy
GGGGGGGGGGGGGGGGGGGGGGGGGGGGGGGTCTGAATCACACACCTCACAAGGCCCTTCAGAGACAACCGGTTTCAAAACTAACCTCCAAGTGGCATAAGAAGGTTCAAGATCAAGGATTGAACAATGAACACATTCCCAAGGAAACAAAACATGCATTCCTGTAGTGTTCCAACAGGGCCAACGGTTTTCCACAATAGTGATGTTCCTTAAAGATTACAAATGTAGTACATAGTGTTGTCTTGTCAGACTTTTGATTGTTTCTCTGATAAAGTAAATCAATAAACAGCTACTTCTATTTTGTCTTACATTATTTTCAGTTTCTTTGGAATGCACTGCATGACTCGTACCTAAGCAACGTTTCAGAAAATTGCATTTCTGTGAAAGATTTTAGGTCCAAACATTGCACTCAGCCAAACAACAAGATGAATAAGTGTGTCTATTTTTATTGACCATACAATCCTAGAAATTAGGCATATAGTTACAATTATAACAGAGGTTGTTCATAAAAGTTATTGTCAGTTTTCCCATGACAAGTTTGTCAATGAGCAGTTTGTAGTTCATAGTTCTGCAGTTTGAAGTTCATAGTTCTGTGTTACCGGTCATTTTGCATTTCCTCTCCCTTTTATCGCTTGTGTGAAATTACAGTAATTCAAAATACAAAGACACAATGGAAAAAAATGAAACCTGAGGCATATTCACTGAGGTGAAACGTTTAGAATGTTGCAGAATAGAAATGTAATGGATACAGTCAAACTGATTCCCTTTTCTATAGCTGACAATCAGAACTGATCCTACACAATACACATCTATCTGAACGTTCTGTTACCCTCTTGAATGGGCCCCGGCTAAATGTCGTAGAGTTAAAGGTCTGTGGTGGGTTAAATTAAGGCAGATTGGTCTCCAGTCTGATAAAGTCTGTATTTCTGAATGTGCACATTAAAAGAAATTGTTAGTTTATATCAAATTAATCAAACCATTTTGGTAATGTACTCATGTAACATGTCCTTACAGACTATTGTATATCTATATATCAAGTTTTCCCATTTCATTTGTCAAATACCCTTTTTTTAAAAAAGAAAAGGTACATATCGGTACTTGTTTGTTGATCCCCAATACTTCCCCTTTTTTGACTATTACGCATAAATTCAGCGTTGGTTATGTGTACAGACATTTTAGTCCAGCGAAGAATCTAAAGTTAATTGTCTGTATCCTCTGTTACTTGCATATTAATTCAGCATTATAAGGCAACAAGAAGCACATACTGTTATAAATTAGTTTCAAATCCCATTGCTTGGATTTAGCAGCTGTGTCTGCTATCATGTATTCATGAATAACCTCAAACTACATTTGTAGAAAGGCTTTGGGTTAAAGCAGATTGTAACTGAGTTGTTAGAGAAAAATGTCCCTAAAGAGGACAAAGAGAATAAAACGGAAATTCACAACATGACAGGAGTTAATACACAACACATCCCTGTTACATAGTTCAGAACTGTAATGGATTTCCAGGGTTGAACTTTGGCTGCCTAACTTATTGATCCAGCTGTCAAGATCACAGGCATCTCAAGAGGACATAGTTTACGAGTTGAACAAGGAAATGTACAGTTGCGTTTGGGTCATTGAGAGTATATAGTGAAGTTACACTGATCAGCCATAACATTATGACCACTGACAGGTGAAGTGAATAACACTGATAGTCTCGTTATTATGGCACCTGTCAGTGGGTGGGATATATTAGGCAACAAGTGAACATTCTGTCCTCAAAGTTGATGTGTTAGAAGCAGGAAAATGGACAAGCGTAAGGATCTGAGCGACTTCCACAAGGGCAAAATTGTGATGGCTAGACAACTGGGTCAAAGCATCTCCAAAACTGCAGCCCTTGTGGGGTGTTCCCAGTCTGCAGTGGTCAGTACCTCTCAAAAGTGGTCCGACAAAGGAAAACCGGTGAACCGGCGACAGGGTCATGGGCGGCCAAGGCTCATTGATGCACGTGGGGAGCGAAGGCTGTCCCGTGTGGTCTGATCCAACAGACGAGCTACTGTAGCTCAAATTGCTGAAAAGGTTAATGCTGGTACTGATAGAGAGGTGTCAGAACAGTTTGTTGTGTATGGGGCTGCGTAGCTGCAGAATAGTCAGGATAGCCTTGCTGACCCCTGTCCACTGCCAAAAGCGCCTACAATGGGCACGTGAACATCAGAACTGGACCACAGAGCAATGGAAGAAGGTGGCCTGGTCTGATGAATCACGTTTTCTTTTACATCACGTGGATGGCCGGGTGCGTGTGTGTTGCTTACCTGGAGAACACATGGCACCAGGATGCACTATGGGAAGAAGGCAAGCCGGCAGAGACAGTGTGACGCTTTGGGCAATGTTCTGCTGGGTAACCTTGGGTCCTGCCATTCATGTAGATGTTACTTTGACACGTACCACCTACCATGTGCACCCTTTCACTGCAACGGTATTCCCTGATGGCATTGGCCTCTTTCAGCAGGATAAGGCGCCCTGCCACAAAGCAAAAATGGTTCGGGAATGGTTTGAGGAACACAAGTTCAAGGTGTTGACTTGGCCTCCAAATTCCCCAGATCTCAATCCAATAAAGCATCTGTGGGATGTGCTGGACAAACAAGTCTGATCCATGGAGGCCCCACCTCGCAACTTACAGGACTTAAAGGATCTGCTGCTAACGTCTTGGTGCAAGAAACCACAGCACACCTTCAGAGGTCTACGGGAGTCCATGCCTCGACGGGTCAGGGCTGTTATGGCAGCAAAAGGGGGACCTACACAAAATTAGGCAGGTGGTCATAATGTTAATGGCTGATCGGTGTATATACCAAGCCCAATTCTAGTGTTATGTTTCTTAAGAAGTACAATGTGCAGAGTTTTGTGAGAATATCTAAGAAAAGAGTCATGCTGTATGCAGGAACCCCCAGGAAATCTCAATGTGCATAGCATTGTAGTACAAAACCGCTTAAAGCAGAAGGCAAAAGGTTACATCCACTGTAGCACATTGCATGTTATTATTTTTTTGCCTAGGTCAGTGTTCGTATTAAAGGGTTAGGCTATATTTTAGGCCTCCAACCATGGATAAACTGCATGAGTTTCTTCACTTGCAGTTTGCTCAACTTGAAGTCCTCCGACAGAATCTCCTCCGTGAGCTGCAGGAGTAGATTCCCATCGATTTTCTCCTTGACAAACAAAGACACAATGTCCCCCGAGAGGCCGATGAACCGCAACGATTTGGACACCTCTTCGATGGAGAGGCCCGAGAGGTTGGCGGGCGGATGCCACGATCCCCCGGGGGTGGGAGGGGCGCACGCCGTCGGCGGGGATGGCGGGGGGTAGGAGATGGAGAATATGTCCGTCATCGTGACCTGATCGTGTTGTTGACTGCCCGGGCACTTAGCATCCTGCTCTGCGCTTTCAACTGCCGACGCGTCTGTACCTGAACATTGACTTAGCTCGTTTGATTTGGGTGTCCTAGGTGGCAAGATGGGGCATGACAGGCTTTGTTTAGTGTTACATTCTTCCATAGTATTGTCTCTGTACATTTCCATAGTGTCGCTCGACGACTTGGTGCAAAACTGATTAGTGTACGAGGCTTTGTGGGATTCGAAGCGGACGGCGCCTTCGCCCTCCGTCGCCTGCTCTTTTCCGCCAAAGTCACAAAGGCTGGAGGTGCAGGGCGACTTGGGCGTGCCCGTCTGTCTTTTCCGGGGATAGCTGTAGTAACTTCGACAGTGGACGGGCTGGAACTCCTCCGTGCCCTGAGAATCCCCTCCGCAGAAGTCGTTTGGCCAAGACAGTCTAGAAGGGCAGGAGGGCACGCCTTGGAACGATGGGCTCATGTGGGATGTGGTCGGGCTCTCTTCGTCGGCCTCGACCCAATTGCAGGGGTAGCACACATGGTTCTGCTCCTCCGTCGCTTCATTCTCTCCTCCTCCACCTCCGCTGCTGCAAGCAAAGCAAAATACCAAAACGGAGTTCCTATGACCAGGTGCAAGTTGAGGTTAAACACTGCTAAACAGTATAGATTAGAGTAGCAATGCAGTGACCACTGGAACGGGAACACAAGCTATCGACAAGTCAGTAATGGAAGGAAGTGAGTACACAGTACATTTGGGGTTTTTAAATGTATAATCTATGATAACTGATTAAAATATGTACATTGTGAGAACCAAATATTAAATTGAGAGTGACTTGTGAGGTATACAAGAGTAAATCATGCATTGAACTCAATAGAAACTGTGCACAATGGATGAGACACACTGATGTAAGCCTTCCTCAGGACTGCAGACACACAAGACTAAACTTCCAGCTCATCTTCAGTGGAGTTTTGCCTGTTAGTTAATTGGTTCCTTTCAATGCAACATAACCAAATAAATCTACCTTTGAAGTATAAATACGGTTCATTCTATTGACAGGCATCGCAAGTAGTTACGAATATAGCAGTAATAATAGTAGAGGAATAATAATAGTAAATTGGTCAGTCACCTTGTTTGATGGATATGTAAATAAATAAGGTTACTGACAAGCCTGTATGTTTTCAAAAGTTTCATAGGAAAAGCCTACATTGAAAAGCACACATCGTCTACGTTAGAAATAGCTTTTGAAACAGCTGTACTATGGTGAAACGGGACCCATTCTCCCCAGTGCTTTTGATGGTGGGTCAATGTTCTACAATGTTCAAGTTTGCGCCCAGTAGACCTGAAATTTGCTTAGTGCCAAAAACAATTAAGAGGGGGGAAATTGGCCTTATCGTTCTTACATGCTGTGCAGTCCTGAGGAGTAATAGGAGAGGGTAGGGCTTGGAGAGCGTGTTTCGGTCTGCCGCGCCTTAGCTACACCTGCCGTTGTGGTAGATATCACCGAGGAGGGCATCATCTGTTTGGAACTTCGGGGGGGAATAGGAGGAGCGTTCAATAGACGGCATTCTTCCTTCACCTGGGGAAAAAAAACCTCTCAGTAATGACATCCCAAAACAGTCGGTTGAAAATGAGTATGTCAACAAAAATGCTGCAATGTACAGTGTGTGTATTCTTAAAAGGGGCCGAAACTTAGGAAGAAACCTAGAGAGGAACCAGGCTCTGAGGGGTGGCCAGTCCTCTTCTAGCTGTGCCTCTTCATTTGAACTCCACAGGCTCTGATGATGCAAAACCCATCCATACCATGATGCAGCCCCAAGCACGTTTGAAAGTAACAAGGGAGTTACTCAGTAATGTGTTGTTGTGGATGTCTCAGAGTGTATTCCCTTGACACGGTTTTCAGTATTAAATTAATCCTGTGTTGCATATAGGATACATGTTTGTAATATTTTCACTAGTATTTAGGTAATTAGTGTCGAGGCACTGCAATGTGGTTAATCCATACAGTTTCCTTTCAGTCCTGAAGCTCAGTTCAGAAGGACGTCTATCATTGATGTGTCTGGGTGGTTTTAAACATGACCCACAACATTATTACTAATTTGACCATGCTGCATTTTAGTCACTTAGTAGACGCTCCTATCCAGAATGACTTTCAGGAGCAATATTTAAAAGAAATAACTGATTTTTTATGCTTCACCCATACAATGAGCGACTAAAACATTTTCCCAGGTCCTTCAAATGTTTTAAATGTGAAAAGGGGGTATCGGCACTGTATTAAACTTGCTTCTTTATCTTTTTCAAAAATGTATGAAAAAAAGGTATGTATATTTCAGATAGCACTTTTTTAGTTAATACTCAAATGTTTGAGTAAAGATTTTAACTTTTCCGAGTGTATTTCGGTAGATATTAGTTTAACAATTTCAGAATGACCCCCCCTGTTTTTTAAGTGCACCAAAAGTATTGGAAAAACAGCTTGACAGGTGACTCCTGGGTAAGTTAGATGTGCGGACACATGATAGCTGTCAATGTCTTAATTCTAGGCTTTGTGTCTACTGTTGGAGTGTGCTATTTGTGTCAGTCAACCAAAGAGGTGTCAATGAAAGCCAAGGAAGGCATTACCAGGCATAAGTTCTTGACAGGTCAAGTCAATGTCCATATTTAACAATTAATAAATGAATTAAACATACCTTTCATTTATGGACAATTAAACTTCAAAGCAACATAATAAAGAATAAGGGAAGATGGCTTGTTATATGACAGGTGCCATTTGTAAATGGTGAAAAAAATGACATAAAAACCCTGAAAAGTTGAGAATCTATTCTTCAATAATATTTCTTTATTTAGAATCTAAACTTTTGGAGTATAAAGGAAAAAGACAAATGCTTACTGTCCTAATAACTATTAAGGTACTGTATAAATGTAGGGTTACAAGGTGTTTTAATGGAAACGTTCTAGGTTATTTCAGTGACACAATGTTGGGATTTATCAATGATTTTATGTAATCTGGGGTTTTAAAGAATCCAAACAGCATACAATATTTTCTGGGAATGCATATATTTGCCCCAAGCTAAGCAAGAGTCATGGGTTGAGAGCCTGGTGAAAAGCCTTGTGCACTAAGCACAAGAGCAGTCTATGGAGATGTTAGAAAAGGTGAAATTTAAAACCCAAGACGGAAAATTTATAAAATATGTACCATAATCCATTGGTATTTCCCAACTGTGTTTCCGCTGTGACAGTACATCACTTTTTCATATACATAATAGTTATTTCACTAAGTTCTATCAAATTCTTTTGTGGGGTGAGAGCAGTGGGTTTACAGCAGATTTAACACATACATTTGGAAACCAGTTATGATGCAGTATAAACTTGAACAAACAACCCTATTTTATTTGTCAACTAAGCAGATACCAATGGTTTCTGTGTTCCCAGTTGAGACACGGGAGTCTGCACCTGTCCATCGAAGTAGGTACCTTAAGGCTATATCCAGTATGATTTAGAGGAGGTTTAAAACATACTGCCCATTTCTGTTGTATTTCAAAATTATTTACAGTTATACTGTTTCAAAAACATTGTGGCAAAATGTGTTCCTCTTTAGTGATTAGGCAAAACCTGAATGGCTATTCAGGAAATACATAAGAACTCATATTTTGGTCCTCCATAGCTCGGAAGTCTGAGTAATTTGAACTTTCTCCTTCAATTTCTGTATTAACGTATTAATATAAATACACAGTAAATGTTTTTCTGTTTCTCTACAGCAAATGTGAGTCTTCCAAGCCAATGTGCCCAGGGCATTCGAAGAATGCATTACACTATAACAATAATAAATTAAATCAATCAACTATATATAAAATAGCGAACATGACATCAAACTCTACAAGCAATATCAGCATTTTCCCCAATTTGCTTGATAGCAATACTGGAACATTAAAGGTACTAATTAAATGTAAGTAATATATTATTAATTTAGTCTTATCCTGAGCCAGGTACTGGTAATGCTACTCTAACTAAAAACTACTTTTCAGGTAAAAAAAAAACAAAAAAAACACATACACTAAATAACTAAAAACAGCATTCAAGTAGTGCACAATTTTTTTTTTGTACTGGACCCCATGTGACACTGGAATGTTAGCTGGGCTATTGTGTGTCAATTCATGTATACTCACAGCTTCAGACTTGGGAGGGACTGGGGGCGGAGGTATGGAGATTTCCGAGCTAATTACTGGGCCCACATGGCTGGAGGAGACAGGGTACGACAGGACCGCCAAGGAGGCGCTGACGGTACTGCTGTGACCTCTCGGGTCCTCGCCGCCGACGCTGTGTCCCCCTGCATGACTGGTTCTCAAGTGGTCCAGCCACAGCTCCTCATAGGGCACGTCGGACTTCAGGAGGCCGGACGGGTTCATGTTCTCCAGCAGCTCGGGGAAGAGGTAATCGGTGTCCGCCGTGTCGGCCGGCACGCCCTCGGGTGGCAGGAGGGCCCAGTCTCCGCACAGAGTCATGCAGCCCTGCAGGTTGACCTCGCTGTTGCTGTGCAGGTTGTTGCCATACACGCACACCGAGAGCCGGTGGAATGACTGGGTGAGCTCGTCGCGGGCGTACGTCAGAGAGCTGGGCACGTGCATGTGGGAGGGACAGCCATTACTGCCACCACCGCCGCCGCCACCTCCGCCGCTTTTCTTGGGGCTTTTGCTGTCGCCGTCGTTCCAGTCAGTCCTGACATCGCGCACGGCCCGGGAGTAGTCGTCAATGTCAAACTGCTCCTGGCAGAAGGTGAACCAGCGGTGCACCATGGTGTCCAGCCAGAGCTCACTCTGCAGCAGCCCCTCGGGGATGATGAACCTGGGCATGGAGGCCATGTGCAGCGGGAAGTGGACGGGGACGATCTTGTCGCTGCGCAGCACACAGCCCACCACCACCGTCTTCGTCTGGACGTTGACGAACTTGTAGCGGTGGCCTTCGCGGATCAAGTGCAGGTCGTGCGGGTTGCGCGGCGGGCTGCCGGGCACGGTGACGTTGACCGGCAGCCGGGTCTTCTCCACGATGTCGCGGATGGTGTGCTCGCCCTCCTGCATCTGGAGCTCCAGCGGGCTGCAGGTGCTGAAGCGGCCCTTGCACTGGAAGGGCAGGCTGATGCTCTCGTTGGTCCGGTGGTTCATGCAGATGAGGCAGGGCATCTTGCCGCGGCTCGCCATCTTGCTGATGGAGTTGAGCTTGCCGATCTTCTTGAAGATGGTGTTGAAGCGCGACTTCTCCTTGGATGTCTTGGCATAGAGGATCTCAGCCTGGCCCATGAGGGTGAGCTCGTCACCGGTGGTCAGCGTAATGTTGTACACCTCAGTGTCCTCGTTGCATTCGCCCGAGGCCATCTGTCAGATAAAGATCACAAAAAGCTTTTTATTGCACCGCCCCCAAGCCTGTATAACTATGTAGTCCACAGCTAAGGTTTACTCTGTCTATTCTTCTTAGGCTTTGACAGATTATTACAATCAGTCTGACAGTAATAAAATCTGAAAGGTCTTGGGAAGTTGAAGAGATCAGTCAATGTTTTATGATGTATTAAGAAAACACACCCCCCCCCAGTCTGTCCCCACAGTTACTGAGTCCTGCAAAACCATGACTAAGGATCAATCAATAGCAACCAACCTTCACATTAAATGTAATTTCCTCCATGACATAAACCCTTTCGGGAAATGCCTTGGCCACCTCCTCCACGCCGTTGAAGTACTGCACTGGCTCCTTGACATCTCTGTCCTGCTCCAGGAGCTTAAACTGACCTACACGAAGGGGGTGGAGACAATCAGACAAGCAACCTTGTTGCATGTTACCGGACAGCCCTCTGTAGCGTCGCTATATCGCTATGTTTGGTTCCCTGCTTCAGTCGGAACCAGGCCAAGTTTAATTGATGATACACCCTTCCGGTGATACGAACAGTGTTTCCGTGAATCGGTTGTTCATTTTGGTGCATTGACTACGCTCACTTCCCCATGCGGTGAGAGTATTGATCATATATCAGTAAGCGAGGTGCCATCACCCAGACCAGTTGGAACTGCGCAGCAGAGAGTCACTGATGGAAAACGGGCCCATATCTGCAATCATTGATTTGAGCCAGAGAGGCTTTCAAGGTCAGTCAAACAGGACTGCGGCTGTTCTAAACCAATTCCTCTGAGCAAACAGTACAATGTGCGTGTTTGCATGAAGCATATATGTTTATACTAGCCTAGGATTTATTAAGCACCGGTTTTACAGATCAATGTACAACATTTTTCTTTATTAATTTCAATGGCATTGTGAAGCTTATTGACACCAGAAAATAAACTGTAAAAATCTGTTAGTAATCAATCTACATCAAGTGAGCATTACTCCAAAATGAAGAGTTCATGCAAGAGTCCTCAAATTCTTGTGTGTGTGTAATAAGCTGGCTTAATGATATGCAAGACTGTGGCCAGCCAGGGTCAGTCCATGGTTAAGAGGGCAGTAGTTCACTGATTAAGATTATTTGCAAGGTACATAGTACCCAGTGAAAAAAACAATTTAAAAAGGGAACAGCATGATACTGTTTTGTAAAACATGATTTGACTTGCCTTCATAATGTACTGGGATCTCTATTTTGGGCCCAATTACATAGTGTCCCTCCTCCAGGCTGTGTGCAGTGATCGTAGTCCATTGCCGACAGGAATGAATCAAGAGGTAGTCATTGTCTCGTAAGCCATCCACCAACTCACCTGGAGAGATGCATGTCAAACAGCAGCACTTCACAAATCACAATCATTGAAATGTAAAACTTTAGTTATTAGTCCCACCAAAATGTAACTTTTACATGATTAACGTTTAGTTAGGGTTAGCCTATCAGTTTTAAGTTTTAGATGTAGACTTTTTAAACCACAGTCCCTAAGGCTTTTGATAATATAGCTAGCCAAAGATACTGCTCTCATGGGATGTGGCTGTGTCAGTGTGTTGGCCTATACCAAATCCCTTTTGCATGTGAACATTTCTGTATTTGTTCTATTGTTTAGAAACGGTTTAATTGGTAGACCACTTGGTGGACTACAGTATATATTACAGTGAGTGTAGTTAATTTTTCTGTACGCATGCATTTTACCAGGCAAACTGGCTGGTGTATGCAACAATGCATTCCTTTGCATTCCAATTGAACTTTGTAACTGCTTAGCTCTAACTTGATAACAATATAGCCAATACAGTTACAACAGCTAATAAGCAATACATCACACGTATGCATTAATTGTATTTTGGCATATGTAATTAAAAGGCTAACTAGTTAATCTTTTGTTATCTTTTGTTGACATACGATTGCTAGCTAACGGTAGCTAGCTAATGTCAACATTGACAGAGTAACGTTAGCTAACGTTACCGGTTGCTAGCTATCTTTGCTAACTAGCTACTTGCAAAGTTAGCTAAGTAGCAATACAACTTAGCTAGCTAGTTAACTTAGGTGATATTAGGCTAGATTATTTTACTAGAATATCCATTTAATTTTGAACTGCTCCAAAAGCTAACTTACCACTATCCAACTTGACAATTTGCGGTAATCTATAAACACTGACAAGTCGATCTAAGGGTAAGGACGTTGTGCTCCATGATACATCTTTCAAATTGTTGTACAGCATTGATCCAAGGTCCATGTTTAGCTTGTTAACACACGACACACATTAGCATGAACGCATCACTTCCCGTTGCTGCTAGCTATGCATTGTTCTATATAGCGAAGTTAGCTTCCTTACTATTGTTCTGTTTTTATTAGTCTGACTGGTTTAGCTAGCTAGCCACGTATTCTAAATACTCGCGCAGCCATGTTAGCTTCTTGCTGGCTAGCAGTATGCTAGATGCCAGAGGTACTCTTCCTCTCTAGTTTCTTTCCCCCCCCCCAGCTTTACACTGACAGGAAATACCATGTGTTCAAACCATAGATATCTGACTGCCAGACGTCTACTTCCTAAAGGTGCAGTTCTCTGCAGTGGCCGAGTGGTCAAGACTACAATATTACAATGTACATTCAAGGTCGATACGTTTTGTATGTATCTATTTTACCGTACCTAACATTAGCTAACTATTTTCTTTAACCTATCATAAACCTTTCATGTCTGCTGCGGCAATTCTAATAAACTGCTAATTCAAGTGTTAATTCAAGGTTTTATCTCATTTAGTGTCCTACACTACAATAACTGGTCTGATAAACGTGCAAACTGAAGTAAGAAAATAGGTCATTATTATTGAAGTGTGGGAGGTGGGGAAGTGGGGTACGTCTTATCTGCTCAACTGAGATCCAAGAAACCTGTATTTTCAACACTTCTCTTCTATGTGTAGAATGACTACAATGACAAGCAATTAAGCTCAGCCAAGCCAACAGGTACCAGAATTTACAGAATTAATATGATTTAGGGATTTGGATGGCTCTAAGGACTCAGACTGTGGTTTTACTGGGGTAGGGAATGTTCCTGATTTTGACGTTTTTACTGATTTATCTATGGTTAGCAGACTTGAGTTTATTCTGTTGAAATATTGGCAATGGTAATTGTCCTACAGTGGATGGAACAGCCTATTAGAGATTTTATTTTTCTAGACTATGTCCTTACATTGTATTTTCTCTTGTAAATCTTATAGGAATTACCTATTACTTGAGATATTAATGCTATTATTGATCATTTAGGTCCTAGTCCATTCTGGTCTGAGAAAACATAATTTACCACTTAACAAAAAGGGCTGTAAAAGACGCAATTGATGTCATTGTTCCAATGGGTAAAGGTGACATCAAATGTTAGATTAGAGCTAATTTGATCAATGTTTAGTGATGAGTTTTGATTATAAGTTAAAGGGTCAACAGTTGTAAACTGTTAAAAGGTTGATGGAACAAGATTTTAAGGTCAAAATAGGATGGAAAATGTGACTTGGTCACACCTGGGACATTGCTTGTTGAACTCAATGTTACATTTGGTTGGTAAGCATAATGGTCTGTGTTACAGCCTGCCCTTCTTGGAGTTTGCAAAAGACACTTAAAAGTCTGTCATGTACATGTATGTCTTGGTTTTGATCTGACATGCACTGTTAACTATGGAACCTTATATAGACAGGTGTGTGCCTTTCCAAATCATGTTCAATAAATTGAATTTACCCGCTGTGGACTCCAATAAAGTTGTAAAAAAAATGTCAAGGATGATCAGCGGTGGATTTCAAGTGTCATACCAAATGTCTATGACGCTCGGGACTGAAAAATATATAGAGGTGAATAAAAAGTATGGGTTTTTTTGCCAGACCTCCCTCCCTTCCTTCCTAGCATAGTGGTTAGTGACGTGGACTAGCAAACCAGAGGTCCTGCATTCAAGCCTTGTCACAGTCAAAACAAATTATGCATTTGGAGTTGTTCAGGACAGTCATAAACTCCACTGGCTACAACCTCCAGTAGCTACGTTATAGTAAGCCTAAAATAAAACTGTTTACTGTTATATTGCAACAATTTCTGGTGCATTTTCGAAGTACACATCTGTAGTATGCATCCTTGGGCAGTGAAAGAGTTGGGGTTTCCACGATTCTCTCGTCTTTTCACTTGACGAAAAAGTCAGTTATATCGATATTGATAGTTATTGTATCAATGTCATTCACGAATGAAAGAAAAACAAACGTAGTTGTGCCATGAAATTAAGTAGATTTCACAGTGTAAAGGTCTTCTTCAGTCTCGCTAGCAATTGCTCAATTCCTATGACTATTCCAATTGGTAACTTAGTAGACACTAGTAGGCCTATTACTGGCTAATAAGCTTTTAAAACAGCCAGTGGCAAAAGCCATACAGTTCATAGATGCTAT
The DNA here is from genome assembly GCA_016801175.1 of Esox masquinongy. Lineage (NCBI taxonomy): Eukaryota > Metazoa > Chordata > Actinopteri > Esociformes > Esocidae > Esox > Esox masquinongy. The sequence goes on from JACXGI010000600.1 coordinate 97,543, forward strand.
TTGTGGTGGAGGTAAACTTAATAAGACGTTTGTCAGTTTAACACAATACTTAATGGTGTCAAGCGAAATATTCAAATTTGGCGTGATGTTCCTTGACACAATGATCTACTGTCGGGACGCTATACCGACGTTCAGTAAATTTATGGTTCTGTGGTGTAGGGTTTAAAGACACAGCCCCTCATGTGAGAAACCCAGTTTTGAATCCAATGAGGGCAACAACTATCATCACTTTTAATCGCGGGCTGGCTGAACTAGGCTTGCCTGGTTCCTTTTTTGGTTTAAACGTATACGTAAATATGCCGATTTTTTTTTTGCTTTGTCATTTTTGGTATTGTGTCAGGATTGATGAGGGAAAAAAATACGTGTAATCCATTTTAGAACAAAGGTGTAACGTTATGTGTAAAAAGTGAATGGGTCTGAATACTTTCCAAATGCACTATACATCATACTGCAGAAGTTTGAGGTGGACGTTTGTATGACTTTTTCATGGGTTAATTCTTTACCCATGAATACAATCATAGAAAACAACAACATTATTTGGACACGAGTTAACAGAAGTTGAACTTTTAAAAGTGAGACTTTCAATAGGCAGTTGAACTGTATTGTACTTTTCTTTCAATACATAAAACTGTTGTATGCCAATGTTGTAGCCAATACCATATAAACTACAAAAAAACCTCACTGCCGTTCTCACAGGCATAGCTGTGTCATCATCACACTTCCTCCTTACCTCCGTTGTGGAAATGTGACAGTTTAGAAAGAGTGGCATCACTGACCTCTCCATATCAGTGAAGCTCAGTGCGTTTTCTCTTATTTGGAACCATGTCATTTGTGAACACTCTCAAACAGTGGGATGAGTCGGTGGCCTGTTTTGAACGGGGAGACTCTACAGCTGCCCTTGAAAAATGTATTGACATCCAGGAAAAGAACTCCAAAATATTTTTCAACATTGGCTGCATTCATTTGATCAACAAGGACCTAGATGAAGCTGAGAAGGTATTGTATGGTAGTTGTTACCAAATGTTTTCTTTCTTCTTGAGAGCTAATCCTCCATTTCCTATATTCCTAGATAAATCATAGACTGAATAGTTACTGTTAGATTGCTTAATGATGTTCTTTCTTATCCACTTCAAAAATGCAAGTCACAAAAAAGGGGAAGTAGCCTTTAGAGTATGCAGTGCTTGTGGTATTATTTCATTCATGGGGAAGTCACAGAGCTTTTTTCTAAATATGTTATGCAGGCTTTCGACGGCAGCATTGGAAAAGATCAACACTTGGCAGTTGCATTCTTTCAAAGGGGGTTGACATTCTACAAAAAAGAGAGGCAAGACAAATCTATCATATTGGGGATAGGTGATTGGAGGCATTTCAATTACTACTGTAGACCATACTTTCTAATCATGGGCTAAAGGGCAATTTAAAATGTTCACTCAATGTTTTTTTATGTATCTTCTCCAGCACCACCCCAACAAATGGGAAAAGGTACCTTTCGGTTTTGCAGTAAATTGACACACATCTGGTGTGTATCATGTGATTGTTAACTATGTGTAGGCCAAAGTTACTTAACTCCTGCTCACAGTGGGTTAATATTACAGGATAGACACCAGATGATTTTAAGTGTTCCTAATGATATATTCCAGAAACAAAACAAAAAAATTGAATATATCTATCTACTGCTCTGTCACATGGCAACAATTCCAAACGTTTTTAGGAGACTTAAAGATTGTGTCAAACCGTATGCCGTTTTTTTCCACCATTTTCACATATGTTGATATTGGAGTGGGCCTTGAGATGAGGAATGTAAAGCTGAGAATTTTCTATTTGTCCCTTGAAATTTATAACAATCAATTTCAACATACAACGTACTGTACTATGTGCATGACCTACAGCATAGCAGGAAAGTTAATTACATGGATAACTCATCACTTTGGTTGCAGGTTTGAGGAGTCTTTTGCCGATTTTCAAAATGCCTTTAGGGAGTTGAGAGGGAACCAGCTGATTGACTACAAACCTCTTGGTCTGAGATACAAATTATATGCTTGTGAGGTAAGTCCAGATAGGGATGAAAGTGTAACAGTGAATGGATTTTGAATATTTTACATATATATCAGAGTATCAAAGTTGATAACATCATCACGTTGCCTGGCTCTGGACCAATCCGAACCATTAGACTGGCTTCTCGTTCTAGAAATCATCAGAAAGGGAGGCAAATCCAGGCTCATTGTTGTAGTGGAAAAGATAATCAGTTGGCCGGAGTAGTGTAGTCAGGCAGTCAGGCTTAGGAGAAAGTAATGTTTAGTTATAGTGTTACAAACAGTACTTTGTTCTAAATTGTATCACTCCCACAGGTACTTCACAATATGGCTCTGGTAAATGCTCAGCTGGGCAAGTGGGAGAAAGCCAAGGAACACCTTTTAACCGCCCTGAACCTCAAGACAGAGGCCAAACTCAGCCTTATTGACAAAGCCCTGGAGTGCATCCTGGTAAGTGGCCCACACCTTGGATACATTCTTTTAAATTGTTCTTTCCAATACAAATATATTCTGGATGAGTAACCATACCAGGTACACAAGCTTGTCAAACATTTTTTGTGTGTATTAATCCCCAAAGTCTCACAGTGTGGCCTGTGAGCATCATAAACCGTTTGAGTCTCAGCTTTCCAAAAAAATTCTCACAATAGTTCAATGGTTTTATCAAACCTATTAGACCCTACAGACTTTGGTAAAAAAAAAATAAGACCCAGCCCTTCAGAATACTAATAATTCACAAAAAGCTCTCAAACCGTGTTAACAATCACAAAGACTAACATTATCTCCAATCGGGAAGAGCTATAGAATGATACGACCCAGGAGTAAACGGGCATTTATGTCACGGGTGTAATTGCATGTTTTAAAACAAAACGTACCTTGGTTGATTGCTCATGTGATTTTAGACATCTTATTTAAACCCCCTTGTTTTCGTGTTGGAGGTGGTCGCCCACAGGAAGTGATGCTGTCTGGAAGCAAGGCGTATTGTTGCTATGGATGATATGAATGTTTTGTATAAGCACATGGTGTAGTTGGAAAATGGAGAGACAAAAATGGCGGCTGCCTGCCTGCCATCTGAACTGTATTGTTTCCTGTGCCCTTTTGTTTTGTGTGAAAGTGTCTACTGATTGTAAATACAATGTGGGTTTTTTTGGTACTTACATGGGACATATTTATCAACAGATGTATGGAAGACGACAAAATAAATCTATAAATGGGAATGGGAATGTGTTAATTTACTATAGAATACAGACAGAAACAGAAGGTCATGACTTAATTAAATATATTTTAGAAACAGTTATTCTTGTCTTGATCTGTAAAGAACCAGATGCTTTGTGAACACACTGTGACATTTACAGTACATCAGGTCCTGGCATGTGCTTGGAGTTTATGTATATTTTCACTGTATCCTTGTGTTGAACAAAGTCATTGATATAAATCCTTTGTTACTCCTATAGAAGCAGAAGCTGTTTCAGCCAGTGGAGATTCCTGGGAAAGTGCTGTTCAAGCCAAACAAAAACTATGTGGCCGAACTAGAAAAGAAAGACTACCTGGGCAAGGCCAAGGTATCCCTTTAATCCCTCTGAAAGTAGACTATGCTTTTGCATATTTATTTGGGGCTATTAATAACATCTCATCAAGTATCTTTTTATGTTTAATTAAACTGTTTTATTCTCTATCCTCAGGTTGTTGCATCCATCATTGACAAGGATGAGTTCTCCGGCTTTGCTCCTTTACAGCCACAGGTTAGTCATCAGATTTCATGTGATGTTTCAATTGCTCTTAATAACATAATAATAGTTAAAAACGATGGATCAACAGTTATAATAAACAATTGCAATGAAATATATATACATTTTGTGTAACGGGATGTGATCTTTTTCACGGCAAGAACAGGTTGAAGATGTTCCTACCACACCAAAGGTTCCGGAGGTTATGAGGTAAAAAGATAATGTGATGTTAATGTTAAGGTAATTGTAGGCGTGACTGTGGGTGTGGTTTATATGTCTGTCTCTCACCACAGGGCTCTGGAGGGTGAGCCTCATACTGTCCTCTTTGAGTTTGTCCCCGAGACAAGTGACGAGTTAGCCGTGGTGCCTGGCAACATCGTCTTTGTGCTGCAAAAAGGAGCGGACAACTGGGCATCGGTCATTTTCAATGAGCGAGTATGATTACAAACAATGAACACCACCCCAAAAAATGCTTGAATAAAAAAAATTGTGGATCTAATGTATTTGTACATCTTTGTACTCAAAGACATTTGTTATAGACATACCTTTATTATATTCAACTTTTCATTTTTAGAGGGGCCTTGTTCCTTACAATTACCTGGAGCGCTTGGAAATAACCTTATCATCTAAGCAAGATAAGGTACATCTATATACGTTGATTTCTCTTTAAAAATGTCATTAGTTAACATGTGCTAATGCTTAGGTATGCAAAAAGTAAAATGTTTAATTAAATTAGCAATTTAAAAAAATGCCAGTAAAAAGCCTACAGTACCAGTCATTTGCAGTTACCTTCTATGTGGGTTGATTGCTTTTTTATAGGATGAGACAAACAAGGATGACATCCCAGCACCACCTCGACGAGAGCCACCAAACAGACCTCAAAGAAAATCAGGTAAAGTTCTGTTATGGAAATAGATGGACCAAATAAATGCAACAACCTAATTCAAATAACAAGACTCCTTCGGGGTGTTATTTTTGTAACAGCTTTTGTTCCCGAAAATCAGAGAACCGGGGACACAGCAAATGAGGTATAATAATAATATGAAGTACAAGTATTGCCAACTAGTACAACAGATTGTCAATTGTTTGTTTGTTGTACTAAGTAAATTGTTATTGCACGTCTTTCATCCCCTGGCTTTGCTAGATTGAAGAATCAGGGGACTCTTCACAATGTATAGTGAAAGTGCATTTTAAATACACCATAGCAATTTCCATGACGCCTGGACTTGCCTATATTACCACTCTTAAGACAATCAGTAACAAACTGGGTGTCCCGGCTGCATCAATCACCTTGAGGTATGGAAGTGTTTCAACATTAATCACAACATTCATTACTTGTACAAAACCAATGCTCATAATTTGTATGACTTATTTTGTTCAAGCTATTCCCCAAAGGATTCTGGTAAAATTATAATTGATAAGGACACTAGGATGGAGGATGTTTGGAGCTGTGTCCGCAATGGTCGTCTTACACTGTGGTGTGACATGAAACCGGTAATATGATTCTATAATATTCACATATACAGTGCAGTGGATATAAAAAGTCTACACACCCCTGTTAAAATGCCAGGTTCTTGTGATGTAAAAGAATGAGACAACGATAAATCATGTCAGAACATTTTCCACCTTTAATGTGACCTATAACGTGAACAATTCAATTGAAAAACAAACTGAAATCTTTGAGGGGGAAAAATAAAAATAAAAAACTCACAATAACCTGGTTGCATAAGTGTGCACACCCTTAAACTAATACTTTGTTGAAGCACATTTTGATTTTATTACAGCACTCAGTCTTTTTGGGTAGGAGTCCATTAGCATAGCACATCTTGACGTGGAAATATTTGCCCACTCTTCTTTGCAAAAGCGCTCCAAATCTGTCAGATTTCAAGGACATCTCCTGTGCACAGCCCTCTTCAGATCACCCCACAGATGTTCAATTGGATTCAGGTCTGGGCTCTGGCTGGGCCATTCCAAAACGTTAATCTTCTTCTGGTGAAGCCATACTTTTGTGGATTTGGGTGTGTGCTTTGGGTCGTTGTTGTGCTGAAAGGTGAACTTCTTCATCTTCAGCTTTCTAACGGACGCCTGAAGGTTTTGTGCCAAAATTGCCTGGTATTTGGAACTGTTCATAATTCCCTCGACCCTGACTAAGGCCCCGGTTCCAGCTGAAGAAAAACAGCCCCAATGCATGATGCTGCCACCACCATGCTTCACTGTGGGTATGGTGTTCTTTGGGTGATGTGCAGTGTTGTTTTTGCGCCAAACATAACTTTTGGAATTATGGCCAAAAATTTCAACCTTGGTTTCATCAGACCATAACACATTTTCCCACATGCTTTTGGGGGACTTGATGTTTGTTTTTGCAAACTTCAGCCGGGCTTGGATGTTTTTCTTTGTATGAAAAGGCTTCCGTCTTGCCACCCTACCCCATAGCCCCATTGCTTTGGAAATTCTTTTGTACCCTTCTCCTGACTGTTATCTTTCAACAATGAGATCCCTCTGATGCTTTGGAAGCTCTCTGCGGACAATGGCTTTTGCTCTGAGATGCAACTAAGAAAATGTCAGGAAAATCCTACTAGAACAGCTGAACTTTATTTGTGATTAATCAGAGTCACTTCAAATGATGGCAGGTGTGTAATGACTTCTATTTAACATGAGTTTGAATGTGATTGGTTAATTCTGAACACAGCCACATCCCCAGTTATAAGAGGGTGTGCACACTTATGCAACCAGGTTATTGTAAGGTTTTTATTTTTCATTTTTCCCCCTCGAAGATTTCAGTTTGTTTTTCAATTGAATTGTTCACATTATTGGTCACATTAAAAGTGGAAAAAGTTCTGACATTAATTATCTTTGTCTCATTCTTTTACATCACAAAAACCTGGCATTTTCACAGGGGTGTGTAGACTTTTTATATCCACTGTATATATATATGTACAGTAGATCAGTACACACAAATGAGCATACTCTACTTCTAAATGTAATCACCAATGCCTAAATTAGGTACAGTAGGTGGGCTATGGGATATGAAACTGTCCACTGTCATAGACAAAACTTAGTGTCACTAAAAAAGTTATTACAGGTAGGTTTATGTTCCTAATTTCATGTAATTTATTTTTGCAGGACTCGAGTGAGCAGCTGCAAATCCAGACTTACTTGGTTGCTCTTCATCCATATGCCTCTTCAAACCCAGAGGACCTTGAGTTCAATCAAGGAGATACCATCCTACTTCTCTCCAAAGGTGAGTCATTTGTTTCTCGTAATACGGTGCACCATGACAGTGTTAGTGCAAAAATAACTTTAGTCAAGAGACTACAACATCTCTAATGGCTGTAGAGGCATATAATCTCCCCTAGTTTTATGATATCTGGTGTTGTGTACCAAAAGTGATTACCCATTTTCATCTTTTTGTTTTTAGTCAATGAAGACTGGTTTGAGGGAGAGTGCAATCAAAAAATTGGCATATTCCCAGCATCCTTTGTGGAAGAAGTTCAGATGAAAGAAATATAATATGATTTCCTGGAGATGCTATAAAACAAGTACTGTGGAGACTTCTAATTTGTCAAGTCCACATTTCAAGCTGCATACATTATCTCAACAAAATATGTGGACCAAGTGTGACTGTATGCTGGCCAATAGGTACCACCAACCATAAAAAAATTTACAAAAACATTTGTGCAGTCAGATATACCGGTAACCATCCAAATAAAAGAAACACCAATGTCTTACGTAATGTGTTGGGCCACATGAGTCGCCGGAACAGCTTCAATGAACCGTGACATGAATTCTGCACAGATTGGGAATACATTTTGATGTACCTGTACATTTATGTTGACGGAAACAATTAGGTCAAAAATATCAGTAAGCCATAGCCTAACATCAGAGCAGTACCATGTTTACCGAATGGATAATCAGGCTGAAACATGCCAAAAAGAATTGTCTCTACATGCCAAAATGTTTAATTAAATTATATGTACCTTACGATTTGTCAGTTCTATTTGACCTTGTTCGATAAGAAGTGAATATTTCCACAGTAGTAACCAAACATTTTGGAGTAACAGTCTACATATTGGTCTTTAGGTTTGTATCGACTGTTTCGCATTTTCAAACTGCTGTCGTGATTCACAATATTTATCTATTAGCTGAACACAAAGTTCATCCTAACCTGGGAGAAGTACAGCATCTGAGGTTTGTTTCAGTTAGCCATCGTTTTGAATATACAAACCGTAAAATAAGAAAACGCAGAGCAATTTGCAGACCAGTACACTTGAAATTTGGGTCAACAGCCTTACATTTCTCTGTAGATATTTTGTCAAAAATATTGCCTATACACATTAAACAAACAACAGGTACATTCAGATTTTTAAAAGATGTACCTACTGTAAGCCAGGACTGCTTTACTGGGGAAATGTACTTATGTAATGTTATTGTTGAAAGTATTGACCAAATGTATTACTTTAGAAATAAATTTGCTTAATGTAATGCAGTACTAAGTTTTAAATTATTTGTATCTGCTTGAAAAAAAATCTGTTCTCCATGTCTTTTTGTTAGATGTGTTTTTTAAACAAATAGAACATTCGGTTTGGCATAGTCATCTACTATTCTAAATTCCAGTTCACACGTTTGGCATGAGTGTTTAATTTCAGAGCACATTTGATGGTCAGCAACTAATTTCAATGAACAATGATGCAACAGCAACGGTCTAAACAGTCATTTTGATTAAAAAAAATATAGACAATAATAGAAAATATGCATTTCTCTTGTAAATTGTAATTTACTATACTTACAGTAAACATTTTTAATAAATATGCTGAGTGACCACTCAATGGATTTTTACATTAAAATCCAGGTCCTTGAGGTGCATATCTGAAAGGAAAATATTGTTTGCTCTTCTTAATTGTCTCCATCTGTGTAGCTGTTAACAAAGGTTGTGCTTGTATTAGTCATGAATGCTATGCTAATGTATCAGATATAGCCTAGTTATGCAATAACCCTGCTAAGCTCTTTAATGAGCCCAAAAGACTGATTGCTCAAATTGAGATCTGTTGAACTATGAAGCAATATAATATAATTTAAATGATATTATGCGTAAAAAATAGCAATGAGGAGTAATGAGCTGGATTTAATGCCTTCAGGATGATTGGTCCCGGTCAGTCGCCGGCTCCTCTTCGTAGGCAATGGCAATGCCTTTCCTTCCCTTTACAGCTTTCACCACAGGTGTTTCTCCCAGCTTCTGCTCTAATCCCTGCCAACTACGACCTGACAGAAACGTAGCTGAAACAGACGAGAGTTATGAAGAAGTACCTCAAGAAAAGATACAACTTAAGGTGTTTTTTGTCATGAACAGCATCAACTGTCATGCAGTCTCAGAGTTTAGATATATAACCCCAAGCCTGTCATATTCTTATAAAGATTGGCTGTTAAATAAGAAAGAATTTAGATCAGGTCAGTTTGGAGACCGTGGGGTAAGTAGTCAATCGACTACATGACGGTAGTTCAGAGGTCTAAGGATTAATCAGCCATGAAGAAATAGCTTGAATCATTGAAGGGTGAAGTAAAAAAAAAAAAAAAGGGGGGGGGGGATTAGACATAATGCAAGCAATGTCGTATGATAATCTACAACTGCAAGCTGATCTACCCCCTAAAAAGTAGCTTGTATTTAGCAAATTAACTATTAGGCCTATTTGTAATAACAGCAAAGTCATTGTGAAGAGTTATTATAAAGTCTGTTCCCACATATCATACCTGCTGTGTTAGGGTTGGCCACTGTGAATGTCTGGTTCCGTAAGACGAGCGAGGAGTCGCATGAGGAAGCCACTGGATCACTGGATGAGAGGCGGGCAATTCGGAGAGCTCCGGTGATGAGGGAGACATCCGTCTCATCACCATCCTTGAGGTCTTCAGGATTCGCCAAGGCCACATGCTTGGATCCACCTACAGTATAGCAGGTCACACCATTAGCCGTGATACCTACAGCCTGGTCTTGCAAGACTGCACAAACAGACCTGGGGAAAAGCTAGGAAATTCACAGTACTACAGCACAAGTCCATTCTTATTCACAACATGTAAGATATTTTAATTTCGGAACAAATCAATGTCAATCCAATCCTACCCAGAAGCAGATCACGGAAGTCTGTTACATACTCCCCCGACCATTCCCTGTTCTTGTTGCAGGCCACTTCCATTTCAAAGGGGGTCACGACCGGTTTGTAGAACTCGCTGGAGTCTAAGAGCGAGTTCTCAGGACAAGCGATCAGCACAAAAATGTCAATCTCAGGAAAGTTAGCCAGTTTGGCCACATTCAGTTTCCCCATTGCAAACATGTAGCTCTTTTTTCCAGCTCTGTGGATGGTTTCTTTCAGTTGCTCGATGATACTGAGGTAGTTTGCCACACCCAGCGTTCCCACAAGAATGCCAACAACACTGGCATCCTTTGCCCTCTCTATGGCATAATATCGCTTCATTAAAGCTTTGTTGATACTGATCGATTCAGCATGCCCTGTGGTTGTTGCCGGGTCAAAAGAGCAGAAAGAGCAGCGGTTCCAAGTCATCATGAAGTTCGTCAAGGTGGCACCTTCGCGGCCAATGAAGAACACACTGTAGTCCTCAATGCTCAGTCCACTTTTCAAGACAAACTGCCTGCCAAACCGGTGAATGATTTGATTCCCATTTTGACACTGAGAACCACTGTCCTTGTGCAGTCCACGTGTCTGCCCGTGACTGTAACAAAGTTCTCCGTCCACATTAAGGGTTGAGGAGGCAATGTTTGGATACTCCGGGATCAGCAGCAGCAAAAGATCATCTGAGAAAATACATTATCATGCATGAAAACAGTAAATAAATTGATGAAGATGCAAAAATCTATATTATTTAAAACATTACAATGATGGAACCTGAGAAAAAAATATTATTCAAACTATTCTACTCCAAACATTTCCTTGGACACTAACTCAGTCTCTAAGGCTCAAGAACGGTTTATACAATTGGGCCATAACTAACTGTGTGACATCAAGAGGCTTACCAATAATATGAGCATAGTTGACATCGTACAAGAGGATGACGTGAGTCTGTCTGTCGGGGTAGAGCTGTCTGAAGGAGGCGGCACACGTCTCTAGGTCCACTGGTTTCCGCTCAAAAACATACATCAGAGGAAGCCTTCCGGACGGGCTGAGGCAAGCCCTCCCATAGTGCACAATGCAGTCCGCACCCACATGTTCCGCTGCAACTTCATCCACACAGCAACTGGAGATATAGAGTAAGAGTTTAAGCACTAAGGTTGTAGTGGTACATCTCTTCAAACAAATAACGAGAACAGTAATTTGGCAAACTAATGTTTACAAATGCACTAGTTCAATATAAAGACAAATCATTCAAACTGTCAATTTTTCGATAATAACAATAAAACAATTTCCTACCTGCCATAGGATGTGTCTCCAAGGATGAATAGTTTAGCTTTGGTTTGCTTCTCTGTCTCGGCAGCAACTGCTACTGAATCAACCAGCAACTCGTCTGGGAATTGCAAGGCAACCTGAAGCACAAACAATTCTTAAAGAGCTTGTAGGTTACACACACTGTTCATTCATATGAAAATCTTAGTTGATGGATCAGGATCCCCGTACCTTTTTAAACTGATGGGAATTAATGAAGTGGCATGTGTCCTTGATTTGATAGAGCTCCTCCAGATCTCCAGAGTGGACATTCTTGTCTGCTGTCACGTCCAGCACGCGCTTAATAACCAGCTCACTGTTGGTGCTGAATGCATCACTCATTGCAAACCCCAGCTAGGCAGTAATAGAAAATAGGTGGCATTAGCATCTCAACCAAATTAACTCAGTCACCCGATGCAGCAATCGATCGCACTATGACTGTCAACGTTTGAAGTTGAACTAGCTTTCAAGCTAGGTCGGGCTAGCTAACTAGTTCGTATGAACTTATGTTACATTTTTGAGGTCACGGACGCGTAGACAATAATATATGTTAGTTCGTCATTAATACATGATCTCCAGAATTAAGTATTCGTCATTTAGAGTAACTATGATAAGGTGAAATGTTGGACAGTGACTCTTACCAATGTAAACAACACGTGTTGCAGGACCACGGCAAATTAACTTCCGGGTTATTCATTTAACAATAAAAGTCCACGGTGCAAAGTACATTTTTCATCTGGTCCGTTACATCTGGTCTTCGTCGGTTACTGTATCACGAACAAAATTTTGCTTTGCTGTTCTGCGTAGCGCACTGCACACCGTCATTATTATTATACTTTTAATCCTGGTGGGGCCTCTGCGTACTGCACAAGGCTCAAATTTAGATTTTTTTTTCTAGACAGGGTGTCTGTGGCAAGTGGAACAGAACTCTGCTCTGATAATTTCCCACACCTTGACCAGAAACAAATAATCAGAGTGACTTGCTCTGGGATACCCACTCTTGCAGTGACTTTGCAAGCTTTGCAATGACTAGCAGTGGTAATCCTGCTATTCTACACCACCTGCCACTTTTACACAAAAGACCAAGAACGTTCAACTTCCACACAGTTCTCTCCATGTTGTAACTAATCATGCAGACATGAGCAATTTACAACAAGAAGTTAGACATTTAAAGTAGGTAAAAACTCAATACCCATAGCAATCAAAAACATTCTGAACAGATCTTACACAAAAAGGCAAATTATAGTTCAAAATTAATATTATTTAGCTTCATAATGCAGAAATATCTTAAAATGAAAATAGGAAAATCACATTTCACTACACTCAGCCTTTCAGAAAAACACTGATTAGACTACAGAAAAGTACTGTCTTGCATTATCTGCCTGCAGCCCTTCTAAAACAGTTTGAATATGGAAATGCATCATAGTAAGTCCTTTTACTGTTGCAACATTGTTAGACATACACACTTGGGCACACTTCACAAAATATTGTTTGTTGCTGTGCATGATAGGAATGTATTTACATAGATTGAAGTTTTTCATTAGACATTATAAATGCCTGACAATACAGGAACAAGTACACTTCAAAGTGTTTTTTCCTCTCAAACTATTAACGATGATGCTGGGTGCTTGTTTCCTCAATACAATATGAGCATGAGGGCAATTGTGTTGCCGTGCCCATCGCAAATTTCAACTTTAATGTAACCGTTTCCAGATTTAAATGAAATATTAACTTTAGCTTGTATTAGAATGAGTAAAATAGTTTCATTTTCCAGGAAATGGTTATCAAGCCTCTCTGGTTGTGAGCTTGCAGACACATGGAATTTAAACAGTAAGTAAAAGGTCATTCATAAAACCGTGACATTGATTTGTCAAAATCACCCAGCTATATACTCCCAAATTCAAAACAAAACTTAGATTACACATTGTAATGGTCAAATGCTTACTTACTTTTCCAAGAATGTAGTGAAGAAGACAGAAATAGAAATAGACAATAAAAGAAAATAAATATAAAATATAAAAAAGTGTACACAATTGATTAACAAACATGAATTACAATAGCTTGATTCAAGTTTTTTAAAAGTTCACGCCAGTCACATCATCATTATCCATGTGAAATGTATTTCCAGCTGAAAAGTCCAACCTTTCAAAAAAATTGAAGAGACTATATCCCATTGAACCAGACGGAGCAGTGCACCCCACTCCCCACACAACCTGCCGCACAACTGAACCACCTAATTTTGCCTGAGGTTGTGGTGATATGTCTGAGATACGTTTAGACGATATATTTTTTTAAACTGTGCGTTTTTGGAAGAGTTTGGCAATTTCAATGATTTAATCATGTAACCAGAGTTGACCTTTCTAGGTCATATGAAATAATAATGGACAAGGTTATTTTGCGTCAGCCAGTGTTTCTGATGGACATTTCATTCATCCTAACGTGAAATGCCCACCCAGTTGGATAGTGGTCTATGGAAAACTAACTCCCTGTCAATAAACACCAAAGGATTTCTCTTCCTGCTTCACATGTCATGTCACCCAACACAAAACAGAGAGGATAACCCATGACTCTTAGTCCAAACAGGTTATTTTGGCGGTGTAGTGGTGCTGATGGCAACTCATCTTGCACTCATCTGTGTCACATCCAGATGCGGTAGAACCCAAGAACCACAGTGAGACAAGTGAAGACTGAACCTGAAAGACATGGGAGTTAAGTCATGTTGTAGCCTGGAACCACAACAATGTTCAGTTGCCCAAAATCAGAGATGTACAATTGGTATGACTAGTTATAGCTGATATACTATTTCTATTTCTATCCATAAATGATAGAATGGCACTTTTATTAATTAATAAATGAGAAGACAATCCTTGGATATAGCTGACACATAACACACTTGAGTACTCACCTGCTAGGTATTTGATACTGTCAAGTTTGTGAGATTCCAACATGGTTTTCATTCCTGCCACTTCAGTGTCGATTTTCATATTGTTTTGAGTTAAATGACGATCTTGCTCAGCATTCTGGAACAGATTAAAATGGGCTATTAGTCACGCAAACCTCAGACCATTTCCTCATCTAAGTGGGGTCACTTAGAAATGTCCTTGTTTTCTAAAGAAAAGCTAATTTTTTTGTTCATTGAAAAATATCAAATTGATCATTGATTCAAATTGAAAATAAGCCATTTCCAGCTACAATACTCATTTACAACATTAACAATGTCTACCCTGTATTTCTAATCAATTTGGGGTTATGTAAATGTACAAAAAAATTGTTTTTCTTTCAAAAACAAGGAAATTTCTCAGCGTATATGTAACAAATACATTGTGAAAATACATCATTCAGATGAAAGCAACCCATGCTTGGTGAATATACAGACCATTTCCATGATCTCTGTCCGATTTTCCAAAAGTTTCTTGTCATGTTCAACTTTCTGAAAGTCAAATAAACAGATGCAAAACCATGCTGTAACATGTATTAAATAGTGATGAGAACACGATACGTAAAATAAGCAAAGCTTGATCTTATGCTCTAAATCCTGAAAATAGTAATGTAAAAAACACCAGTGTACACAGGACATTGTAATGAATTAAACAAATTACCATTTCTTTCACTCTGCTTTTCTCAAAATTCATATCCAAGATATTGTCAAAGCGCACTTTATTCATCACATCCTGCAGCATGAGATAAAGTATGAAATATCACTATGAGCACAAACCAGATGTCTTACCACTACAGGCTATGTATGAAATTGTGAAGGCACCTCAGCTACTGAGTTTAACTATAGTGAAAGGACAGAATAAACCTACAGCCAGTTCCACCTTCAGTTGCAAAAGCTCTACCTTGATTTTCTGCAGCAAAAGAAAAAAGAAAACGCATTGATAATCTCGAATTACCTGAAAGAATTATAAACAATTAATTTATTAGTAATGTCACCAAAAGGAGAAATCCTGTTTTCACAGTTCAAATGACAAATAAGAAAACTGTTAACCATTGGAAAAACATTAAAAAAAAAGAGTTGATACAGTGTAGCAGTAACTTTGACTTTTGTGTGTCACCTTGCAGGGCCCTGATATCATAGCTGATGGAGGAATAACCATAAAGGACTCTGTGATGTCTTAAGTGGTGATAGGATTAGAGAACTACAAGAAAGCAATACTCACCTCATTTTCTGCCAGCAAGAGAGAGAACTCACTTTTTTCAAGGATAACCATGTCCTTTTTCAATGATGCAATTTGGGAAAACACCCTCTGCAACATTATCTCCTGCAATGAAAGGGGGCAATGTCTACTACTGCTCATCTCTTTTTCACCATTGACTCAATGGCCACATTTGCAAACCAATAAATCATGACCAGCAGCAACACAACTTGAATCTCCTCCATGGTTGCAGTGTCGCATAAATAATAAAGAAGTCTGTCCGTTGTTTTGTATAGTGTATGTTGCATACGTCAGAGTACTAATTTGCCTAATCTTTGCAGGTCTTTAAACCACGGTGGAAATGCACACAACAATGGCCCGAAGGAACCCTTTAGTTCCTTGAATAGCAGCTCCTGGGACTCAAAGTTCAAAGTACTTTTTGGTGGAAACGCGGCTTAAGTCTCAATAGTTGTTACTGTAATTACATGTTCTATTTGTCTATATTTTGTGTTGGAAGCCTCACCTGCTGCACTTTGGTTACCATGTCATTGTACATTAGATCCATGTTGGAGTTTGTTGTCCTGACCATCACCCCGACAACCACCTCAGATTGCTGAGTGGTAAAACCTGTTGAAGAAAATCTGAAAAGTTAAACTGTTTGAACAGATGCTTATATGTCTGTTGAGTTTACTTCAAATAACGAAAAAAAATGCCTGACCGTTTTCTTCAAGAATTCGAACCAACGCATGGGTATCAAAATACATCTTCCGGTTTCCAGACTTTGTCATATCTGTTTTCAATTCATACTGATTTATGGAGGTGCTGCTGCTAAGCTCTGAAATCCACATGAAAAAAAGTTAGAAGTACAAACGAAATACGCTTTATAACCATGAAATCCTACATCACATTTATTCCTTTATAATTTAAGAACACATTCAAATGTATAACAATTTGATGACTGTGATACGAAGCGATTCATAGCAATATGTACTGTATTTTAAAGGTATATCCAGTGTGTTCATGGCATTATCATGGACTTTTATTGCGAAAAATATTTTCTGGAAATAATCAAACACTTCATGAGATTCTCCTACCACCTCGGATCACATTGATAGACAGATAGCCCACCACATAATGTATTAATTTGGTCAAGTTTATGGAAGTGAGATCTCTGTACAGTTCTCTCTTACGAAAAGTAGAATATTGATAACAGTTAGATATATATATATAAAAATATGTTTTACCCTTTGAAAGTTTTTAAATGGAGTACAGGAGTAAATACGTTATTTCTACACACTTCACTAGCCTCTGCTTGGAAATGACGGCTTATGGTCCATCTTTTTTCGTTATAAAACAATTGTCTTCCACAAGTTGGTCCCCCTCTGGCACGATATACATACCTCTGACACATAAATTGTCTCGTTTAAAACCCCGATTTGCACTGACTCCTGTAAATAGTCTTATTCTCCTTAGTGTGTCAAGGTTGCAAGAGCCAACATCAGTGTTGTATTGTTGGCAGCGCGAAATGATTCTCCCTGTCGAAGTTATCTTCAGTGAAGAAATGTTTGGTAGCAGCGCAATAGTAGTGAATCGAGCTCTATGCCAACGTATTATCTGTTCTCGCCTACTTGTCCAAAACCCATAATTTAAAAAACATTTGTTAAACTGCGAGTGAAATGCAAGTTTTTGTTTCAATGACATTGCCAAAGGTCCAGTCCAGTTCTCCTCACTTTTAACGTGCTTATGCTAACTACAGTAAGTATCCACTTCTGTGTTATACTGGTGGTCCCCAAACAAAGGTTAGAGCTGCAGGCCGCCATCTACTGTACTGGAGTGTGTAGTCAATTGTATCCCTGGAATATCCGGGGAATATCTTAACAAGGCCGACATAGGGCTAAGTGCTTTTCTCAAGAACACAGGATTATTTTTGTTCACCGTGTTATGTAGTGGGCTCAAACTAGCAACCATTTGGTTAGCGGCACCACTAAGCTATCTGCCGTACTTCTTCCATATTAAGTCAGTACATTCGTCCATGAGCGCTCGAAGTTCAACAGATTTTAACATCTTCCTCTTACAACACTATTGTTCAATTGCTATTTCAAGTGAGGTTTTAGAAGTAATTGCACATCAGATCTTTTAGCAAATGAGCAGAAAAACGTTTTTCTTGTAGGTCAATGAAATCAAGAGTCTTAGTACTTTCTTTAGATTTTTATTCAAAAATACTATTGCAGAGTAGTCTTAGATCTGACCATGTTGTTGTATTTACAATGTCAGTAAACAGTCTGTCGTCTGAACACAATAAACACTTCTTCAAACATGAATAAACATTTACATATTCTTTATTACATCAGCTATACTACTTCCATACAGTATTTAATCATTTAGTTTGATACAAGCTGACAAAGTCTGACAAATTTAGCAGTCCATCAGAAGTTGTAATGCTCTATTGAAGGGGCAACAGGGAGCAAGAATTAGTTCATGAGAAAGGTATGTTATTTTATTACTACTATATATAAATTTGATACATTTTTGCATTTTACATAGTTGATTACTAGGAGAGTTTACGACTACAAACATTTTTTGCTAAAACTGGCTCATTGAAGGTCTCAGTGAAAAATACTGCTCAACCACATTTGAATATTGCACACTGTGTATTCTACAATTCTAACTCTTAACAGTACATTTATTTTATTTGTATTCATTTATTTGTATGAGAAAAAGCCCTTCCCTGTCTTAAGGGGAAACCCCACCTGGCACACCGATCACTTCAACATGGATATTTGGGCAGAATACTTTTTTCGCCCACTATAAAGACAGCCAGAATCACACCATGTGTGATTTCAGGCCTTGAAAAGCCTTCAGGCCTTGAAAGGGACAATAACGTTCAAATGGGAATACAATGTCCACTTATTTGTATAAAACAACAAGTTAAAGTGTTATCACACTTCAACGCACAACCATAGATGGGTTGCAGTTGTGATAACATTAGAAATACATAATGCAAGTGATGTAGTTACAGAGTCTGCACAGACTAACAATCGGTTAAAACCCAGGATGGGAGAAGATAGCTGTAGTAGATCAATTCTCCAATAGAAGATCCTGCCTAATCAATATAACACTGAAAACCAGATGTTGTTTCAAAAATTAAATCTGGGTAAAATCCACTGAGGCAATCCTCCTCACGAGAAATAGACCACGCAGACAGACAGCACAGCCGCCACCAGTATCACGCCACACAGTGCCAGTATAACAAACACCTGGCTACGCTCACAGCGCTGCTCGTGTTGGACATCGGCCTCCTCGTCCATTGAATAGAGGCCCAGCGAGGTGCTGTCCATGCTGGCCGGGTCGGCGTACTGGGGCCCGCGGGCTTCCACCATCCAGCGCGGGACATTGACTTTCTCTTCCATATCCTCCAGCATTTTGTCCACGCGGACAATCTCTTCTTTCAGCTGGCCCTGCTCCAGGTCCTCCAAACTGGCGGGAACCGGATCCTCGGCGCGGTTCAGGTCTGCCAAGCTGAGAGCTCGCGCTGCCACCTCTCTGGTTTCACCTGGACAGTAGGATAAAGTAGAAGTAAGAAGCGAAAATCGTAAATCACCACATTACCTCAGAATGTGGATGTTCAGTACAAAGGACTGTATACTATAGAACTAAAGTCAGCTGGTGTTTTTTATTATTATTACCAACATTGGATGGAATTTGTGGCTGTGGCTCTTTCTCACCTTGTATGCCCGTCTTCACCAATGCACTAGTGTTGACTAGGGAGAAGTTGGAACCCATGTTCAAGACTTTGCACATGTCTACGTGCAGGAGTTCCAGGCTGGAGGTGAAGGCCACCCAGAGTCGTTCCATCTCCCGCCTCTCCTCTTGGGGAAGCGTCTTATCCCGTAGCCTTGCCGTGAGGTGGTGACGGCAGGCTACTGCTAACTTATGGGCCCTTTCCCGGGTTTGCAGCAGCTCACGGCGAAGGTGTAGGTTGTCTGTACACCCACCAACACATGAGGCCAGGTGACGATAACATGCCACCACCTGTTGGATAGCGGTGGAAAGGAAATCGAACGGGGTCACCCATAGGGCAAAGAGGTCAAAAAAGGTAATGTGTAGTACGCTATCCATGGAATTCTGTTCCAAAACATTATGTGGGCCTATCAATTTTCAGAAAATAAGACAGTTTGGACCTCCCTTTATGGTACTCTTGTTTGGTTGTAACTCTGCAACCAGGATAATATCCTGAGGTACAGTGGCCCAACCGCACTGCGTATCAGTTTCTTATACCACTGTGCCATCTGGGAGCCTCACTCCCCTTCTTTCAATGCCAGTATGTTTACAAAACCCTAAGCATGATGGATGCTAATTCCACACCTGTGTGGAAGCACCTGTATTTTTTTACATTTACATAACTGCATCCTATGGGACAGATTAGAACTGAAAATGGTAACATGGACTGAGGATAGAGTGTTTCAGTTTACAACCAGAAAAGAAGGATTGTGGCTCTCACAGTTTGTTCGATGTCCTCCTCCACTCAACATTCTGGTCTTTTGATATATTTGAGAGGCCTTTTCAATAATCATTTGTTGATCAACTATTAATCTTTTCTTGCTCAGTCAGTGAGTACTGTAATTTCATAATTTCTCTATCAAAAGATTGATTACTGAAGTTGTCGAAGGCTGCTTGGGTAAAATTGTAATTAGAATGTGAAAGTATTAGTAACCTAATGGTATTGTAAGAGTCTAAATATCCCAGCTTGCTCTGAGCCAGAGACGAGGTTAGAAACATATGACAGTTTCTTTGACTGAAATCATGAGTGGTTTTATAAGGCCCTGGGAGCTTTGTCTGACAGATTATTGTGTATAGTTACATGACAACTATGACTTACAAGCTGATTACCATAGATCTATTTTAGGATAAGCTTAAGGACTTTATACAGTGCTGTGGAAAAGTTTTTTGGCCCACTCTTTCCAGCAGGAAGCGTTTGGTTGCAGACTGCATCTAAAGTTGCTGCTAAAAGGTATTGAAGAGTCTCATTTCATCTTTTTTTTTATTTGTATTTTTAAATAATTTTCATCAAATTTTTCACAGAGGCTCGTTTTGACTTTCAAATGCTCGGTCAGTATATATATACGGTTTTCGGAAGTGTTTTCGGAAATGTTCCTGAGCCTATGCATTGATGGGACATCAGTGATGGGACATCACTGCATGAACTCAGGAACACTTCCGAAAACCATTGTCTGTGAACACAGTATGTCACTGCATCCTCAAATGCAAGTTAAAACTCATATCAGCTACAGAATCGTGTCTGTTATTAATGCAGGGCCGCCTGAGGGCCCGAAGATCACGGCCTTGTCCCTTGCATACAAAGATTTCTCTGGATTCTCTGAATCTTTTAATGATATTATGTACTGTAGATGATGAGATCTCCAAACGCTTTGCAATTTTACATTGAGAAATTTTATTTCTAAATTGTTACACCATTTGCCTGTGCAGTCTTTCACAGAGTGGTGAACCCCTCCCCATCCTCACTTCTGACAGACCCATCCTCTTTGGAATGATCATTTAATACCCAATTCATGTTACTGACCTGGTGCCAATTGACCTAATTAATTCTATGATATTCCAGCAGGCTTAGTTTTTTAGCATTACACAACTTTTCCAGTCTTTTGTTGCCTCTGTCCCAACTTTTTTGAAAAGTGTTGTTGGCATCAAATTCAAAGTGGCTATATATTTTTCAAGATACAATAAAATGTCTCAGTTTCAACATCTGATATATTGTGTTTGTACTATTTTCTATTGAATACAGGGTTTCAATGATTTGCACATCATTGCATTCTGTTTTTATTTACATTTTATGCAGCTTCCCAACTTTTTTGGAAACGGGGTTGTATTATGCCTTTTGTTTGATGTTAGATTTTAAAAATCCTATAATTCAGTGTCAACAAAAATCAAGTGGGGCAAATACTTTTCCTCGACACTGTATAGGGCCCTAGTCCAGTTATCATAGGTACCTGTAGGCGTTGGACCAGGGGGATAAGGGGTACTAATTATATAGGGCCCTAACGTGTAGTGGGGCCCTTGAAAATGTTTGAATCTTGAATAAAGAGGGGAGGGGCCCTCAGAGACCACCTATGTACAGGGCCCAGAATTTTGTGCTACACCCCTGCCTGTAAGCTAGATCTGGATGGGATTTTACAGGCAGTGATTGGGATAAGTTGTAGATGTTTATCAATCTGACATTTTACTGCACTATGTATTTACCTACAGTATATCTGTCCTCTCTGCAATTCTTATGCATTTCTTTTGTCAACACATACTGTACAGCTGCTGATGTGAATACACTAAAGCTGAAAAGGGAATGTTTAATTGAAAGAGTAGACCAGTTTTCCACAAACAAATATTGGATTAGATATACCCCTGTAATGATTTTGTGGCTGACTTACATTTAACATTTCAGTCATTTAGTAGAGGAACTAGAGTGACAAATATCGACCTAGTATGAATTGTAGACCTGATTTAAATGTGTACCAAAAAATTTACCTGGTTTATATGAGTGTACCAATAAATGTACCTGGTTTATATGAGTATGCACATGGATGTTCTTGGTTTTTATGGGTATGCACATGGATGTACCTGGTTTTTATGAATATGCACATGTATGTTCCTGGTTTATATGTGATGGGGTGTTGGGATACACAAGTGTCAGACAGTTAATCAGTATGGAAGGATGTCTATTGCCCCTTTAAATTATTTCTGGGAAAACATTTGTGGTTGAGGCTTTGTATAGTGGCGTGTCTGAGTTGAATGTGGGAAGAACTGGATACAAATTTTCCACCCACAGGCTATTTGAAAAAACATACAATACATTAAAATTAGCGATAATACAGTATTACATTTTCTGGGTTAAATCACATACTTCATTAAGGGGTGTAGTAGTTATAACTAAACAAATATTAAATGAAACAGTGTGCAATTATCGTTTGATCAGTTTTATAAAAACAAGAAATCTTCAGTTCTGTATGCCCCATTTCCCAAACTGTTTTAACAGACCTGGTAATGCACTGAACCAAAAGCCTCATGTTTTTATGGAGAGTGCTTTTTTACCCACAGGGTGAAAGCAATTTTTTTTCTTGCACATATTTCTCAGTAAGTGCCTGACTTCTTTACATGAGAGGTACAATAGGTTGCCTGGTATAGCATTGGAGCTATGCATGGATATCAATGCATATGTTCTGTTTATGTATCTTTATATGATCTCATCATTTGACATTTTAAAATAATTATAAGGATGTGTCATAGTAAAGTAGAATATATTCATATTATACATGTGTTGTACATATTTGTTATGCGAAGGCATTCCTGTTATGCGCTAATGTTTCCATAAGTATAATCTATTATCTTAAATTGCTCAGCAGATAAATCTCTCATCTATTTAAAAAAAAAAAAGTACAGGTACAGGTAATTTACAGACAAAACCGCAATCTCATGTTTTGATTTCTTAAACCAAATAACCCCTTCAGAAAAAAAATGAAGTAAACCTACATGATACTATCAGCCAACCTGAGCGTCTCACCTTTATAAGTGACTCGATGAGAGCCTTCCCCTCTTCCATGGTAATTGGTGAGCTGGTAGTGCCATCGTCGCAAACTTTGTTGATGATGAGTGGCATGAGGAACGCTGGTTGAAATCTGTAGACCCCGTCACAGCAGGGGAGCTCAAAGCCCGCCCGTCCTTTGAGACGCCTGTTACCCCTGCACTCACTCCCTGGCCAGAACCCTCACATAACCCTTGGCACCTGAGGCAGGCAGAATTCCATGGCTGTGCGGGCTACAATGTTGTGCACCATCATTCTCCTTAAAGGACTTTGCAGCATCGAAAAAGGCAAGCATGGGGTGTCTCACTCTTTCCCCTTGCACAATCCAACAAACAAATCCCCAACCATCCCCACAAAAAAAGGAAGGTTCAAAAAGGCAATTTAAAAAAAACAAATATTGAATTTGTTGGATAGCAAGTGCAAGTCCTACACAAGAGTATTAATAATCCGGCGATTGACCTGTTTGGACTGAAGCCGGATTGGCCCCAGTGACTAATCTCATTATCCATCACCCTAAGGCACGATGATGGTATTGTGCAGGACCTGCATGGATGCCCTCCTCAGAGATATTCTTTTCACCAACGTATAGGAGGCTAAAGAAGGGAAAGGGTTTTTGTTTCTCTTGACTATGGTCCACTGGTCTACAGTACCCATGGTCTACAGATTTGTCAATTAATGTAGGCTACAGTGGGGGCAAGCATGGAGTTTTTCTATTAGACATCGGTCCAATAGAACAAACGAAAACAGGACATACTGTTGCAAACAAAGTACTTGGAGTGTTTTTTATGACTTTTATAATACTTTGATATTATAGTGAGTTCTAAAACTGTTCCATCATTTTATTCACCGTCTTCACACACCTGAAATATTTCCCGACATGTGCAAATGCTGTTAAAAAATGATTTCTAGTGAAATACAGCAGATCGTGGACCACCAGTTTGGACAAAATAAGCTTAATAAAAGCGTTGGCCATGTTATGAGCAAAATGTCATAATACTTTACATATATATATATATATATATATATAGATATATTAAACGTATAGATTGACTCCCAATTCATGCAGAGACCAATCATGAAAACAGATTTATGTCAAGAATGTGCGCAGGGGCTGTCAACCCTGAAGGTAGTGGACACTCCTTTTCGTATGGATGAGTAGATGAGTAGAAGCAGCACTTAGTGGGTGGATTAGAAACTGAATCTAACTAACAGTCGAGTGCTGAGCCCCTTTGTCAAATCAGCTTCTTTGGTGGATGTTTTCCCCAGGCCTTGTTTACACATCATAGTGCTATCAATGTCCACGTTGGAAAGATGGATCAAAAATAGAAAATACATGCCATGCACGGGCTTTATAATGTATGAATAACTATGATTGATAAAGACACGTGTCCAAAGTATGTCAAAAACCAACAAAAATATGCAGTAATTTTTAATTGGAGAAAATGACAATTCATGATTGAATAAATACATTAATTAGAGTGTAACACAACTTAACATTTTTTTATGATTTTTTTCTTAAAATCTATTTTAATTGTAACTGCAATTTGTAAATTATGGACCACTGAACATACTTCTGTATGTTGTGTTGTGTATGTCACAAGAAATGACGTTGATCAAATTTAGCGTGCGAGACTTAGTACTATACAAACACCAGTATAAGTGTTTGGAATTTAGAAAGCATATTTTTGTTTCAAACTAGCTAGTCCAACAGCTTTCTTGCTAAATTAACCATATAGGTAGCTACGTTTCAATTTATCAAAGAAAAGGTATTGTTGACGAAATACTATAAGTACTGTAGCTAGTTTATTGTTTAACTTGTCATATTTGTGCCGGTGCACTTTCAATACATAGAACACTGTTAAGTCCGTTGGCTATGTTTTTGCCAGCTATTTAGCCAACTGTCTACGTTGACAGGTTTGGCTGACCAGTAGCTAGCTAGCTGGGAAACAGACTCACTATTCCGCACTATGTCACTAATATGGCTAAAACCATATTACGAAGAAAACGGCAATATGAACCAATTCATAATTATTGTAATGTTTTCACAGCTAGAACATGTCAAGGAAAAAGGAAGTACAAATTCAGGTAACTTTAGACTAGCTATACATTAGGTAAGTTATCAAAACCGTTATACACTGTAACTAGCTACTATACGTTTATTTACAAATTACAGATTGAAGTCTCTAACGAAGAACAATGGAAAGAAGCATTGCTGGCCCCAGGACTTCTTGGTAGGCAGCTTTTAAGCTTAGGTTATGACTAACATGTTCAGTGTAATGCAGGAGTTCCCAAGCTAGGGGGCTTGCCCACCATTTAATTGGGGTTAAGTCAAAGTTGAAGAGTCAGATACATTTTTGCGGACTAGTTTTATACCATGTGTGACTGTCACCATCAATTTGTCTAATCTCTATGTAAAAGAGACTAATTAAATTGAAGTTTCATATAAATTATAACAAAACCTATTTGGCAGCAGAATGACATATGGGTAAATATGTTTGGTTATTGTTGTTATTATAATAGTATAGCATAGCAAATATGTGGAATTGCAGGAGATGAACTTCAAAACAAGATAATGTTTCTAGTTGAGGGGTCATGACTGTCAGACAATGACCCAGGAAACTGTCAGACTGCTGTAGCTAGTTTTGTAGTTACTAACTTTTAAGTATATGGATTATGATGTTAATACCAATGTTTATAGTTGTAGATGTCTACCAGAGATGGTGTGGGCCATGCAAGGCTGTGCAGAACATTTTTAGAAAATTTAAAACTGAGTATGGAGATGACCTGTTGCGCTTTGCTGTGGTGAGTAACATGGTTTTCAGCTTTAGTTGTCTAATTCTGATTTGGATACACTTTTGGTGACGTTTTTGGTAACCTTTGACATTTAGTTTCCCATGTTTTTTTGTGTCATTTTAAGTTGCAGGGCTAGCTTGCAAAAGACACCTTGGATGGGCAGTTCTCCTCCTTGCATTTCTTTTCATTTGGTTGTGTTACAAAGTAGCATTAAATTGGATACATTTTTAACAATTTGGTGAACGAAATACACAAAATACTCTAATGTCAAAGTGGAAGTGAATTTTAATGAACGAAGAAGAAAACACATAAATAATAAACACCGTAAAATGTAGGCTACATTCTGCCCAAATTTAAATGCAGCAACAACTGCAAAAAATATTTTGAACTTCCAGTATGTATCTGAATATCTGCCAGAAATTTCTTCTTCATTTACACCCATTAAAAATAGTTCCAATCCTCTTAAACGTTATACTGTATTAAAAATCAAGTTGGATGGGATGGGAAAGTTAGCCGATTTTAAGTCATATCAATTGGATGGATTCACATGCTTTGAAATAGCTGAAAGACAAGGATTTATTAATGGCCAACAAGCTGCCTCAACCATTAACAAAAAATATGTTTTAAAAAACAAGTTTTATGCTTAACAAATCATAGTAAAGATAGACAGGGAGTCAGATATCTCACTGAATGTATACATCTTTAGCATCTGTGCGTAATTGTAGTACAGGTAGATATGGAGTCAGATAATCCGTAAGATGTATACATCTGAAGCATCAGAGCATCATTACTGTACCAGACAGACATGGAGTCAGATATCCTATCGGATGCCTTTTCCATTCCTCAGAGGGAGAGAAAGACCAGTGGATGTTCACTGAAAGCCTGTGTAGTGTGAAGGCGATGGGCCAACATTCTGATAATACATTTCTTAAACATCTGATCTCAGTAAGGTTTTCTGTTCCAAAAGTAGAATGTGTTACAAACAGCGTGGAGTTTTGTAGACATTATTTTGTTTTTGATTTGAACGAGCGCAGGACAGTTTGAGCTTCCACGCATGCACGTTTTCTATTAAGACAAAGTTTCTATTAAGACAAGTGTCTTAATAGAAAAATACAACTACAAAATGCCAAAATTGCCCAGTAGGATCTTGATAGCTTGTGCTTGGCTCTGCCCAGCTCCTTTCCTAGGTGGTGCCCACTCTGTGAATCAATAGCGGGTGCGCTAGTGACACACAGACCTACTCATGGCCTCTAGTTCTGTGTGCAAAATAAGAAAAAGTGATTTTTGGCCATGTCAAAGACATTTCTTATCCGAGAATAACAGTTCAGACTTCCCAGGCATTCAGTCTAAACCTTGAACATGCCTCTATTCACCTCCCTGAGTCAGTACATCTTTGAAATACGTCAGGTAGCCATTAGAGGTCTTTTTGGGTAATGTTCGAAGAGCTTTGCACCTTGTGAATTGTGAAATATTTGTCCATAATTCCTTTCCAGTGGAGGTACCGGGATACAAATCTAGAGGAAGCAAAGCCAGGAAAAGAGCTTGGTTTATAACCTGTTGTAAATCCATTAGGTGGGCTGTATGGCAACCACTGTGTGAACCAATGTATACATTGTTTCTCAGAAACAGTTCCAAAACTCGTCACACAGTGGCAGTATACATTCATTTATTCAACCACAAACAGCATGCTTGCGTTTCATCACAGTTCAAACTGGAGAGCAACATTTCTCCTGTAATATCCACACATCGTGTCAAATGTACCGTATGCCTGACGTACACGTCATAGTCAAGTGGAAGTTACAATTTGTTTTTAAAGTTCTATTTTTTAAATACCCTCCTTTTTTATGACTGAGAATATGTCCTCACTTTCAGCTACAAGCTGGGAGCAAGTAGAGATAACAGCCTTGCTCAAGTGACTGAGGTGGTAGGGATCAGCAATGATCTTCCATGTACACTTCCCGTCATTTCTATAAGCATATTCACATTCACAGAAGATAATCTTAATAATATGCAACTAGGAATTAACCTGTGCATATTATAGACAATAAGCACTTTATTACTTTATTTCAGCAACAATGTTGGAAAAACAAAATAATCAACCTAGCTAAAACAATGAATAATCTGGGAGAAAACCGTAGCACATTTTGCACGATTCAGTCAGTTCTTATCAACATAGATTGCATAGATTCAGGATTCCTCCAGTCCAGTACATACCATAACAACTGGGTTGGAAGAAAACAGTGGGACCAGGATCCAAGATCAACAACTTGCATCAGTTTTGAAGAAAACAGGCAGAGAACAAATTCCAGTACTCTCAGACTGGTATCCCCTGTTAGGGATGGTATACCTGGAGTAATATGGGAAAATCAATTCACAGGGGTAATACCGGAGATAAACCACTGTCTAGGGAACAACACAATAAACACAAATAGTAGCTAAATTAACAGCCGCAAAGCATGTTGGGTTGCAACAAAAAAAAGAACACTGAGTTAGCCTCCTCACACTGTTAAAATACCTTGCTTTAGGCCAGCATGGTAAACGCAAGTTATAACCTGGCAAATTTCATATGTTGCTAGAGAAAATTATTTAAAATGCACAGTGATTTTGAATTGGTAACTTAGATTTAATTTAGAAATATAATTAAAATATAATTAATGCTTTTAATGCTTTAACTTTTCCATTTTTCTTCATCAAACAGTGGTCATGTTAACATACTGTATATATCTACAAAATTGTGCGGAAACTTTGAAGTTCCATCTTCTGGGTCATGGAATGCCTTTTCAGAAAAGGTTTTGGTGGTTGGCTCTTGGAATATTGTTATCCACCTACCAATCACTGCCTTTCTTTATATGGCTTTCTAAATGCTCCAATGTCTACAGTATACAGGTGCTGGTCATATAATTAGAATATCATCAAAAAGTTGATTTATTTCAGTAATTCCATTCAAAAAGTGAAACTTGGATATTGTATTCATTCATTACACACAGACTGATATATTTCAAATGTTTATTTCATTTAATTGTGATGATTAAAACTGACAACTAATGAAAATCCCAAATTCAGTATCTCAGAAAATTAGAATATTACTTAAGACCAATACAAAAAAACGATTTTTAGAAATGTTGGTCAACTGAAAAGTATGAACATGAAACGTATGAGCATGTACAGCACTCAATACTTATTTGGGGCTCCTTTTGCCTGAATTACTGCAGCAATGCGGCGTGGCATGGAGTCGATCAGTCTGTGGCACTGCTCAGGTGTTATGAGAGCCCAGGTTGCTCTGATAGTGGCCTTCAGCTCTTCTGCATTGTTGGGTCTGGCGTATCGCATCTTCCTCTTCACAATACCCCA
>JACXGI010000601.1:0-13178 GCA_016801175.1 Esox masquinongy
GGGGGGGGGGGGGGGGATAGGTTGGCATAGGTTATACGGCAATTTGGCATAGGTTATACGGAACGTCGAGGTTTAGACATTGCTGGTTAGGCATTAGGGCTAGGCATATAGGTCAGATTATTTAGGTTATGGCTAAGTAAATATAATGGGTAGATTTTAGGTTATGGGGTGTGGAATGTGGATTCTGCATTAGGTTTAGGTCCCCACAAAGTCCCCACAAGGACAGAAAAACAAGTAGGTGTGTTTGTATGTGAGCGGCAAGTGTGCATAACCACACAGCGTTTGTCACCCGCCTGAATCATACCACAGGAAGTGCTGCTGTTTTTTAAGGTACAGGAGCATAGCCATAAGATCTTAGTATGACTATCGGTATGTCTGGCTTCATTAGTCAAGTGCAACCCAAATCAGTCCGAAAGTGCAGACGAAGGTGAATACCAAGCTGTTGGGAGGGAAAACAATCCTTTTTTCCTTCACATATGAAATGTCCTTTTAAGCCAAGAGGGCATGCAGGGACGGTGCCTCATGACAGTTTTACAGGATTTTTGGCCAGCCTTTGGGACGATGTTGTTTTGCGGCGTGCAGAATGTCCAAACTGTCAGCCATGTGTCATTCCTTTTTATTCCAGTGTCCTTCATCGTACTGAGAAGGTCATCCTATCTTTGCAGATAGTGTGATATGTCAGTGTCTTCATTTTCATCTTTGCTGACAGTGTCTTCCGAAAGCATTCAGAACCCTTCACCTTTTCTGCATTTTCTTCGGTTACATTTTGCTATCGTTCATCCAAAATTAACAGAAATTAAATTTCATATTGCAGATATAACTTCATTTACCCGTTTCTTGTAACTGTCTATCAGTCTTTTCCATCACTGGTAGGAATTTTTGCCCACTATTCCATACGGTACTGTATTGCATGCACACGCCACTTCCAGTCCCCCCAGATCAGTTTGATAGGATTGAGTTCTGGGCATTGACTCCATGGCCATTCCATAACACTCCATTTCTTTTTTTTGAGCCATTCTGTTGTAGATTTGCTAGTGTGTTTTGGATCATTATTCTGTTGCAAGATCCATGTCCGGTTCAGTTTCGGCTTTTTGGCAGATGGCCTCACACCTTCTTAAAGAATTCTCTGGAACGATATGTATTTCATGATTGACTCAGTGATGTTAAGTTGGCTAGCCCCCAAAACCATGACACACTGCCTCCACGCTTTGCAGTTGGTATGAGGTTCTTCTATTCAAAGGCCATGTTTCATTTTCACGAAACCTGGTGTCTGGCATTGCAACCAAACAACTTCCCCTTTGACTCATCTGTCCAGAGCAAACTGTTCTAGTAGTTTTGTTCTTTATCCATGTGTTGTCTGGCAAACGTCAGTTGTCTCAATATTATTTTT
This sequence comes from Esox masquinongy, assembly GCA_016801175.1. Taxonomy (NCBI): domain Eukaryota; kingdom Metazoa; phylum Chordata; class Actinopteri; order Esociformes; family Esocidae; genus Esox; species Esox masquinongy. Next base: position 1,391 of record JACXGI010000601.1, read on the forward strand.
GAAAGCAGAGGCTTCTTCCTTCCTGACCTCCCATTTAGGCCAAGTTTGTGCTGTATGTTTCTGATAGTTGACTCATGCACTTCTGGTAAGACTGGCCTGTACATCTCTTAATTTAGTCATTTTTTGTGATGGTAGAAGTAGTGGATACTAAATTTGTCTGGACTTTTTAATTGTCGGACCGCGTAGGCGGAGCCGGCCAAGAAGAGCAAATGTCTCTTACTGAGTGAGTGACTGACTGACTGACTACCCCTTGTTATATAGTGTGGTGGTTAGAGACGTAGACTACCAAGCAAGACATCCCGTGTTCGAATCTCGTCACAGTCAAAACAAGTTATGCATTAGGATTTGTTCCGGATAGACAAAAACTTTGCTGGCTACAACTGCCAGTAGCTACGTTAGAGTAAGCCTAAACTAAAACTGATTATGTTTATATTGCAAATATTTCTGGTGGATTTCTGAAGTATGCATCCGTGCATGCTTTTTGGGGTAATATAGGCTAGATCACAACCCCTTGGGCAGTAAAAGAGGTGGGGTTTCCACGATTCTCTTGTCTTTTCACTTGACAATAAAGTCAGTTATTGTTACCTATAGTTATTGCATCAATGTCATTCACGAATGAAAGAAAAACCAACGTTGTTGTGCCATGAAATGAAATAGCTTTGGCCGTGTAAAGTTCATCTTCAGTCTCGCTAGAAATTGCTCAATTCTTATGACTATTCCAAGTAGTAAGTTAGTAGGTAATAGTAGGCCTATTACTGGCTAATAAGCTTTTAAAACAGCCAGTGGCAAAAGTCATACAGTACATAGATATTTGTGGGGGAGGTAAACTTAATATGAAACGTTTAAGTTTCATAAGTCAGTTTAACACAATGCTTAATGGTGTCTAGCAAAATATTCAAACTTGGCATAATGTTAATGCGTGACAAAATAATCTAATGTCGAGATGTTATACCGACACTCAGCAAATGTATAACTCTGTGGGGTAGTGGCTACAGACACAGCCTCTCACGTGAGAGACCTGGGTTTGAATCCAGCGAGGGCAGCTTTTCCTTGCAGACTGGCTGAACTAGGCTTGCCTGGTTCCCTTTCTGGTTTGAAATTATTTTTATTGCATGAATGGTTTCAAATCAGAAAAAAATCTGTGATTTATTTTAATTTGGGTTATCTTTGCTAATGAATGGGATTAGAATTTAGCTAAGCTATCCATGTGTCCAAATATGTAAAAAAACAAAAAAACATATAGACTACTTTCCAGAAGCTGTACTTTTTCATAATACTGTAAGTATTGAGACCCTTTATTCAGTACTTTGTAGAAACGCCTTTGGCAGCGATTAGAGATCCGAGTCGTCTTGGGTGTGCCTCTAGTAGCTTTGCGCCCCTGGATTTAGGCAGTTTCTCACGTTTCCTTGTAGAATCTCTCAATTTCTGTGAGATTGGACGGAGAGTATTGGTTTACTGTGACATTACTTTCCGAAGGCACTGAAAACTGACAAAAATAGGAATGATACATATTCAACTGGCCTACGTGTCAAGCATTTATCGATTAGAATGATTGCAATTGTAGATTGTGTCTTTCACTTATACTATGAATTTAAACTGCATTGATGTTGCCTGTTGATAATCTGGAATGGAGGGGAGCTTCTTCCCCAGAGCCATTACGTAACTCATTGATCATATACTAGATGAGCGTGTCTTATTTCAACCGCTCAATGGTTTCCTCCTACAGGCGACATGAGGAATGACCTGTACATCACGCTGGAGAAAGGCGAGTTCGAGAAAGGCGGGAAGAGTGTTGCCAGGAATGTGGAGATCACCGTCTACGTGCTGGACATTGACGGTCAGGTCATGAAGGTCAGGCAATCGATTTCTTCATTACGACATTCATTACTTCCGTTCAGTGCTGCGTTGACATTTCGTTTCTATTGCAAGCATGATTGTGTTATCAGTTCTCACCGTTTTAAACTGTTTTGTTTTCTTCCTTGTTGAAGGCCTGTGATGCTAAATCTGTGTTTGCTGTGCGTTTGTTGCATGATGTCTGTATCTGCCTCACCCAGATGTGAGAAAAGATTAGGTGTGGAGACAGGGTGTTGGTGAATGTCAGGACTCTACGAATGGTTGTGGTTTCCTGATCAGGCAGGATGTTGCCATACAAAGAAAATAGACTGTGTTCTTACCGCCTCTGTGGCCTCTCGACCCATGACCCTGTCACTCCCACACTGCCACAACTGAAACACTGAAGGGTGAAGTGTCACGTGTTTGCGTGTCCTGCCCTCTTTTGTTTTCATCCCCCTCTACCAACGTTATTAACGGACCCTTCTCCCAGCTCTCTCCCCTGCCCTTCTGCCCCCCCTCAATCCGATCTCTCCCCGTTTTCATTCTCTCTCCTCTTTGTCGCTCTCAAAGCTCATCAACCGTTCTCTCTACCCCCCCACCCCCCCATCCCTTCTCTCTCCTCCTCCTTCTCTGCTCCAGAGTTACGTCGCGGCCGGGTCGGGGGAGCCCGGTGGGGATGAGTACCACTCTTTTGTGCTCTACCACAACAACAGTCCTCGCTGGGCCGAGCAGATTAAACTTCCCATCCCCGTGGACATGTTCAGGGGCTCGCACGTCCGCTTCGAGTTCAGACACTGCTCCAGTAAGGCCGGTCTGTTGTTGGATCATGTGATATCGCGTGTACGCGTGTGCTGACTCAAATATAAATAAATCTCTGTTGTTGTTTTTTTAACATGAGAGTACTTTTCTCTGTTTTCTAAACCAGTCAGGATATTTGTGTGTATGTTTTGGGAATAAAAAACAGTTGACAATCTTTTCTACGGCTTAGCAGAGCTTGGCGACCAGCGCTTCTGATGCTACGTGATTATTGCTGACACTTGGAAAGGAGCCAGAGGGGAGGGGACTATCTGTCTAATGGAACTTTAATTTAGGCTTGCTGTGATCCTAAGCATAGAGAGTGATATTATGGTTGGATAAAAATACACCCGTGTAGCCAGTGTTTTTTTCTAATTACACACAGTAACCAGACAGGGATTCTTTGGCTCACAAGCTCCACACAAGCTTGGTTTTAAGGGTTTTCTATTTATTTTTTGACCAGGTAAGTTTCTTAATATACAACGATTTTCAAGAAAAAGTATAAACCATGAAGCCCACCACCTACTGTATCAAGGTGATTGTGTTGGTAGAGGTTGTACTTAGTTTCTACGGTAATATCTGACTGTCTAGACGTGTTGTGTCAATATGGGTCAGCGGCTTCTCAATCTCCTCCCAGTCCAAACACCAGTCATGTGGATGAGCTAACTGCTATGGTCCAACAACACAGAGGAAAGCCTCATGTTGTTTCAGTGTGGTATTTAACTAAACCATACTCATGTAAATGCACCAGCAGTTGCCTACACCATACTTGGTGTAAGTTCATATAGTTATCGCGAAAGGTGCGGACAGTGCAATGTCCGCACCTTTCCTCTGACAACCAGTGGCCCTTGTGGGCACAACTGCAACCTACCTCAAGTGAGTCATCGGTGTTGTTTCAGAACTGCACATTTAAGTATTTTTGTTAGTGTGTGCACATGTAAAGAATGTTGAATACAGTGGTGGAGTTGCTTGTGTTTTCCCTGATAGTGAACTTTGACCTTGTTCCGCAGCGAAAGACAAAGGAGAGAAGAAGCTGTTCGGCTACTCGTTCGTTCCGCTGATGCAGGAGGACGGCCGAACACTACCGGATGGGACCCATGAACTCATCATTCACAAAGTACAGAAGCCATGTTTTACACACACGCACACGCACACACACACACAAAGACAGACATGCTCACAAAATAATCCTTTCGCCGTCACAATATTCATGTATCACTATTAATTAATGGCGGAAAAGCAAAGCCGTACGATTCAATGTAAAGCTCTCTGAGACCTTCCAGAGAAAGAGCTATAATAAGGCAATCCCATTATAATGATTTAATTGCGGCTGCTTAGCCTCACATCGGTGGCTAGGAGGGTTCAGCGGTGATTCAGCGGTAAGCAGACGTGCAGGATCCTAAGTCATGTCTAATTTAAGAAACGGCCACTAAACAACAGGCATCGGTGCAGAAATCCATCCGTTTGCAGGCACTGGCCATTACAGCTGTTTTTATTTTATTGCTACTCGAGTCAAATCTTCACTTAACACATGAATAGTCCAAAACAAACATCAGCTGAAGCAACCCTTGGTCAGGCTCGGCCAATTAAACGCAGCCCTGTGCGTCGGGGTCTGTTGCCTCTTTGGATGTAGTTTTATGTAATGGTAGGCTGCAGGGATCTGGACAGAGGTATTTTCTCATTTGCATCCACCCTGCGTCCCCTTTCCATCTTCCTCCTCAGAACGCATAGGTAGAGGGAGATTAAGTGAGGTAGGGAGACCAAGAGAGACAGATGTGGAGGAGTAGCGGCCGTGGACTGGAAGGGCCGTTCTTAAAAAGACAGGCAGAGCAGTTCTGAAAGACAGGAGGAGGAAGGACTAATAGGACAGCTGGGGCTCCGGGAGCACCGCAACGAGCTGATGGGGGGGGGGTGATTGGCTGAAGAGAGAAAAGTTAGAGACCACTGTATCACAGAGTTAATCTCAGAGGGTACCAGCAGAGGGCAGAATGATGAGGCGGTAGACAGTCTGGAATCTAAGAGTGCCAAACGAGCAATGCAGGAGGAAGTTGGGGGATGAAAGAGAGAGTTTAATCTGGACTGTAGATAGATGGACAGAGGTTGTAGGTTGTGTAGACTGTTAGAGCGAACAGAACGGTAAGGGGAGAATACTATCCATGCAAGCCGTAAAACAAGTGGCCTGCCACTCTCCTGTGGCTCTGAGGTATAATCCCAGCTGATTGGCCCCTCTAACCTTTTTCTAATCCAGTCCACTGCCCACCACCTCATTAAGAAGACCTTGTGAGAAACTAATAAATGAAAACCCTTGGCCTGTCTGCATATCCTAAATTGTATGTCTGACACGTCAAAACAAAAAGGATGTGTAGTTGTTTAAAGCATTCTAACTCTTGATTTAAGAAGAAGAAGAAAAAAGCTGCTTTTAGAGCTTTGAAGTGCTTACATGTGTCTTCCCTTTACTGGGTCTTTGATGTGCTCCTACCTGAGACAGCCAGTTCTGCAATTTTTTGGGGAAATTGCATTTGACGCCTCTTAAAAGAGATAGAATTGTGTTTTGTTAGTCATTAATGTAAAAAAATCCCTCTCAGATTGAAGTTAGGACCAAAAGCAGAATCAAATTGCCGTGGCCTAGTTTCTCATCTCTGAAATAGGGCAGAGAGATTCGGCGCTAACCACGCATAAGCCTCAGAGTGGGAACACTAGCTTCATAATAGAATAGAACTTCATTCTCCATCCAGAATGGACATTTTTCTTTGGAATCACAGGAAAGATCATATATTCACACAATACATTCTGTGTTGTCACACATTTAAACCATCAGTCCATCTTATAGCGCGAGCATAACGTTTGGTTAAAACACAGGGGACGTTAATATATTAATTCACTGCTGCCCACTGACCTAACAGCTTTATAAAATGAGTCAAAGAAAGGTACGAATGCTCAAAAAACTATTAAGTTGAGTTTGGTGGTCCCACCTCACAATGGATGAATTAACATTTAAAATGGCCATGGGCGTTCTGAAACGTTGGCCTCAGGGAAGCTTTTCAAACTGGATGGGCAACGGGTGAGAGGGGTTGCTAATGACAGCTTGCGCCTTCCTTTTGGTTGCCTGGTGAAATGAGCTACTCAGCTGTGTTGTGGGCGGCCTGTTATTTGACTGTCTGTGTTCACCATTCTGGTCAGTTCCTGATACTCCGGTAGCTATGCCAAACAATCATGTATGGATGAATGTAAAGGTGTTTTCCATAAGACTGCAGAACATTGTCTCCAAAACATCCTGTCTGACTCCCAACCCCTTAAATTTCTTATTTCAAAACGGGTACCGGTTTGTTTAAAAAGGAAATACTGTCTGCATTCTCTGTAAAGCTCAACTTGTCATCGGTGTCGGAATTTGCCATTGATGATAAACCCCAATGTCTTTTCCACTTGACATGCACCACTCATAATCAGTTAGTTAACCTGATTTTAATAGTCCCCCCCTGATGTGGCCTCTCTGAAGAAAAACCTCACCAGGGCCATTTTTTCCTACTTAAAAAGGCTCTTGTTACTCCCTTTGATCTTGTCATTAGTAAAGATTGAAAACTACAACAGTGAAAGGACACACCCCTGGGGCACGCCTGTAATCAGGGTAAGGTCATCAGAGAGGGATCTGTTCATTAGGACCCTCTGTGGGCAGTCAGCTCTGTCCTTGATCCAGCCAATCAGGTCCAGCAGTCGCTTAAACTTATCAAATGGTTAAGGTGCAGTTGATCTGGGGTGGACAGGTTTAGGTGCTTTACTGACAACTCTTTCCATGTATTTGGCCAGCGCAGGTGTGAGGGCTGCTTCAGTACTGGTACAATGGTTGACCCCTTCCTGGAGGTTGACACTGTGCATCCGTTCAGCACCAGTTGAAACAACAGTGTAAAAAGTGCCTTGAGGTGGTTGTCACAGACCTTGAGTACTTTCCCCTGAAGACCATACAGGGGGGTGGGGCTTTTTCTAGCTTGATTTGTGGCAAACGTGTCCACTTCATACTTTGTCATCTGTACCGAAGTGGATTTGGGAAATGTTCTCACATATTCGACTTTAAAATCAACTGTATCAAGTCTTCCATAAAACGTATGGCGATTGATTCACAAAGAATGTACAATATTGTTCTGCTATATTATTGTTCTCCGTTTTCTTTTAATTGTTTTCGAACTTTTAACATCTTGGCTCAAATAATTGGCAATTTGAGAATTGGAAAATGGGAGCTCATTTTATAGTGAACCCACCACTTCACAACTGAATAATGAAACAAAGATTTTACTTTTAATGTTGATGATAATATGTATAATCCTACTACCACTATTACGACTACTACTACTAATAAATTCAGTGCTCGTGTCAGCAGCATATTTTAGTGGAACAAACAATGTTTAATGTTGAATGCAATTAACTACACACAGTAACACTGAACGCTGAAGCTTTTTTCCCAGTACATTTTTCATAGTAGCACTAGCAAACCAGCAATACATCTCTGCTCCTTTCAGTGTGAGGAGAATGCCAACCTCCAGGATTCTGCCCGCTACCTAAAACTGCCCTTCTCCAAAGCCAATCTACCCGGCAACAACCAAGCTGTGAAAGGCGTCAAGGAGTCATACTGGATCACCTCCTTCCTGTGCTCTACCAAGCTCACACAAAATGGTAAGAGCGGACGCGGTGAAGAGTTTGTGCAATATTCCTCTATGCCTGTACATCTAACGACGCTACAGTATGCCAGTTTTAAATTAATTAGATTCTGTAACTGTTAGGTGACCTGCAGCCACGAATCGTCCACCAAGAGATCACTTACTAAAGCGGCTCAAAATGAATCTGGTTTCTGGTGCATGGTTACTGTGCTTTCTGACGAAGGCTAACACGTTTATTCATAAAGCAACACCAGAGCAACAGTGATGCAAGCAGGAGCTGTGTGCCAAATTTTATTTTCCTGTGTTAAATGGTGATCTGCTTATGATACTGTTCAGATAGTGGATACCAGTAAGTTTTAGACACAGGTAGCATTTGTCCTTCATTATTGCAAGTAGTACAATAGTACATTAATACTATTTAATTCCTGAATTGTGAGAGGTACTCCTGATATACTGGAATTGTAAGGGAAATTACAGGTACTTCCTCACATGCTAGTATGTTGCAGTCACCATCAGAAGTGCACATTGCGACTGAGTCCTTTATTCTTTAACCTGCATATTTTATTCATATTGTCTGGGGAATTCAAAGCAGGGAAATAGCCTTAGGTGTTAAAGCTTGCTACATTTTGAGAATTTATGCATTGTTTGACTGTGAATGTGGTGTGTAATTATACTCGGTGAACTGAATATAATTACAGAAGGAACTTCCATATTGAAATGAAATAAAAGCTCTTACGCCGTAAGCCTGTTTAGCAGAAATATTCTGCCTTTCCCAAATAGACGTGAATGAAAGTAAGGCTATTTCTCTGTACCCTTCCCAGACCGATTCAGTATTCAACTTGGCTTTTTTATTGCTTTGCTGTGATGTTATCCGACATGACAATGCCAAGTTGCCATTGTGCAGAAGTAATCATTAGAACATTTCATCTGTCATAATTAATTCTTTGTGAATTAATTATGACAGATGGTCTACTTTGCACTTCCCGCAGAGAGAGAGTTGCCTTGCTTCTTCTCTTGCATTTCACGAGAGTGTGTAGCTTGGTGTGGTTGTCATCCAGTTACTGTGACAAGGTGATATCAATCCTATTAAATATCACAGTTTGGTTGCATTACTTCATATTCAATATTCATTTGAGATATGTTTCTTAAATGTAATTCTTCACATTTCATTTTACTGTTGGATAGGGGTTATGTGGGTGGGAGTGCGTTTGTGTTTGTAGGTGACGTGAGGTTTTCCCTGAGATAACTGCGGTTGTCCCTCTTAACATGTGTTTGTAGGAGACATGCTGGACCTGTTGAAGTGGAGAGCCCACCCAGAGAGAATCAATGACAGCCTGTCTAAGCTGAAGGAGATCGATGGTTCTGAGATAGTGAAGGTACTTCCATTCACAACCATTTCTCTCAAACCGATTAGATTAACTTAATAAAAAAAATATATATATATATATATTGATGTCTTGTTGTCATTTTGCCACACCATTTAATCAGTATTTACTGTCATGGGTTACCTCTATGACCTCTACTTCTCCCACATCAGTTTTTACAGGACACACTGGATACTCTCTTTGGTATATTGGATGAGAGCTCCCAGAGGTATGGACTGAAGGTATTTGACTGCCTGGTAAGTGGCTCTTGCTTCTGTTGCCTTCTCCTTCCTCTCATTGTTTTACCCCTCTCCTGACAGCTAATTGTTAGGTGTGTTTATCTGATTCAGAGTTTAGGCGGTCTTGGTAATTGTCTACATGGCACAATGATAGAGCTGTTTCGGAGGCAAGACCAAGGTGACATTTTGGCAAAAATAATGTGCGTTTGTGTGCTTATGGAAGTTGGACAAGCCTCAATAAAGAAAAGGAGGCCAGTGCCTGAAATGGCTTACTGCAGTAGAAAAGTGCAATGACGCATGGTTTAGCTCCACAGCACTCGCGCACACACACCTACACACTGACACCCTCACTGGCAGCCCATGGATGTGTTCAATACTCTAAAGCTTCAGTCCGTCCCTGTCCAGTCATGCCACAGTGCTCTTCTATGGAGCTCTGAGATTGATCTGCTTGCAACTGTCCACGCCCAGTCACACAAACACACATGGAGCTTTACTCCGCTTCATCAAGCGAGAACCGGCCAGTGAAGCCGTCAAACAGGCTTTGTGACAGTCCGATGAAACTGGGCAGCGAGACCCGTTTTGTGTCACATAGGCAGTTGGGTTTGATAAATAGGTTGTTTGTGGTCAGCGACAACAGTGGTTGGGGGATAATGTAACGGAATGCGTTTTCTCCTCTTTCAGGTCCACATTATTAACCTGCTACAAGACAGCAAGTTTCAGCATTTCAAACCCGTCATGGACACCTACATTGAGAGTCATTTTGCTGGGGCCTTGTCTTACAGGTTAGCTGTGCTATCTATCAGGGTTTTTATTAGTTCTCCTGTGTTTAGAACATATACTACGTGTTTGGAAGGATGGTTACTGGGTTGGTACAGCTTACATTGTTCTGTCCCCTGAAACATGAAATACAGGCACCTGTATCCTGTTCTTTCCTCTCAAACACACACTACTTACCACTACCTCATTGTAATTCACACACTGTTCTGCCCTCTGTGTTACTTACATTGCCCTGCCCACACTACCTGTAAGCTCTCACACTGCTAGTTTGTCACTAATACCATCCATCAGCCGGCTCTATTTCCAACCGTCTAGTTTCAAAGCGACTCTGAATTGATTCTGAAAGTTAATGCAGTAGCAGTGATATTTCCTCCAGTTTTAATTGGCGGATCTCTCAGTCCATGACCTAGCAAAAATGTGTCTAAGAATACATTTATCTTCCCAAAAATAATTGAGTTAATGTGACAGAAAGTGCGTTTTGATAGGCAATTTTCGCCATGCCCCGTCTAAAATAAAATTCACACCCTATCACCGCTCTCCTGTATCAATGTAGAGCTCCGCCTTATAGTCATGTGATTCGCTGAGTGTTCACTAATTCAATAAATCTACACCCCCAAGTTTTGAACAGTCCCACTCTGTTACCGGGCTCCATGAGCCAGCAATTGGAGCCTGGGGGACGAGGTTTGTTTCTCGCCAACATCCAACTACTGCCAGTTCCCACCTCTTCCTCATCTAAAATAAACTCGATAAACTCCCCCTACTTCTGAGAAAAGTGGTTGGCAACCTCTAGAGTCATATTATTCCCTGGTTCAGTGAAGTTGTTCAGTGATTTTTCTGTAGGATGTAATATGTAATCAATGCAGTGCCACTTCCTTAGCTGATTACTTCCAACAAACCGGCGGCAGGTTCTTCAGTGAAGTATGTACCAAAGAGGGAAAAACTAATCTCCACTGTAAAAGTAAAAAAATAAATAAAAAAGGGGAAAAACTAATCAGCACGTAACCACAGTCTAATCATAGAGAATCTGGTGAAAAAAAACATCTCCCGCGCAAACGCTCATTAAGGCGGGGGTTTCGGAACGGCCATACTGTATGCTGCCTTCTCAGTCTTGTGCAGTTGCAATGGATGTGACTGCCCTTTATGCTTTAAGTGATTGGTTCAGGTTGTTTATCCCTACACATTACAAAAAATGTTCAAATATTGTTAGGTGTTTATAGCATGCACGCGAACGTCGTTAGGTTAAGGTCCATGGGATTCAATCCCAATGAGCGGGCCGGTACAAAAATGTATTTACTGACTACTGTCGGATACTGTCTGGGTAAGAGCGTCTGGTAAATGACTTAAAACCCAAGCGATATGAACTGGCATTGTTGTGTTTGTCTTGCCTATGTGGGTGGGTGCTGGGATTGCAGGTGGAAAAGCAGTGTGACTGCAGAGAAAAATCTACCGTTTAGTTGTGTTTAATGCTAATGCACTTTTTTACATTTTTCACAGGGACCTGATCAAAGTACTGAAGTGGTACGTGGATCGCATTATAGATGCTGAACACCAGGACCACATTCAGCAGGTCCTCAAGGTCGGTGTGAAGGCGCGCACACACACACACTCGCACACACACGCACACACACGTGCTTGTGTCTTTTATTATTACTTATTATAACCTCCCACTCTCTCATATTTTTTGCTGCACACACCTTTCGTAGAAACACTGGTCCTAGGAGGTCCAACCTATCACATTAAAAACCTGCTAACACAATTACAAGATCCCACATGAGCTACATTCATTTATGTATTTTCCAATTGTTTAAATACTGCTGTTATGTAGCGATCAGTGGGGAAGTAACTACCTTATCCTGTTGTCTGCTTGTCTGTCTGTGTGTGTCCCCTTAGGCCAGTGAGTATATCTTTAAGTACATCGTCCAGTCGCGGCGTCTCTTTGCCCTGGCCACGGGGGGTCAGAACGAGGAGGAGTTTCGCTGCTGTGTCCACGAGCTCTTCATGTCTATCCGTTTCTTCCTGTCCCAGGAGAACAAGGGCACCAGCCCTGTTACGCAAACCCAGGTGTGTGTTTTTCTTTGACACCGTGTATTTCCGTAGGATGTGTGTCCGCACGTGTGTCACTGGGAATTGC